>JBBIGC010000029.1:5470361-5500333 GCA_037576955.1 Lepidarchus adonis
GTACTTACCTGAGAGTGGGGAAGGGAGGGGAGGACAGATAGACACACAAACAGGGTGAGGGGGGGAGGGGGGTCTCAAATGAAAGGAAAAAATAAAAGGCAAAAAGAACAGAAGTCATACTAAACTGCTGCTGCGGAGGCTGGCACCATGGTCACATTCAATCAGAGACTCCAATCAGTTACATGGTTTGGTTTCAGTTTTTTTTTTATCTTCCTCTTTTTTGCCATTAAAATCAATTAAATAATTGTAATATTCAGTACTAATTTTGATAGGGCTGTCTATGGCCTTGGGCTGAGGCAATCCAATCTAAAAAGTGTAAACTTTCAGTGTCATCTTTGGAATTTCATAAAACAAAGGGCTAGGAATTAATGCGGGTCAAGCTCTTGTATGCCTATGATGCTCTCATAACTTTGAGAATTATGCCTATGGAATTATTACATTATGTAGTATACAATCATACAAAATTAAACAGGAGTACATACTACTTCTATAAATGAATAATAATTTCGACGTTCTATTCTAAAATACTCAAAAGCCTTAAGTTTTAATAATAAGACAGATGGTATAAAAACTCTTGGCAAAGACTTAGTTAAACCTACACACTATTAACTACTAATCAAACAATCTCTCTCGCAACACTAGAAAAAACGAGCCCTCTAAAAAAACACTGTACAGCCACACCTGAAGCACTGCCACAACAATAGAGAAACCTAATTAATTCCCAGCCCCTGAGAAAATAAGGTGCATCATAATTTCGGAGCTGCTAAGCCTGGAGCCTCAGCCCAATGGTAGTGTTCCTGTAATGAAATGATAGAAGAGAGCGTGCAAAACGATTAGGGCTGTTGGGACTCCAAACCAACGATCTGAGCAATATTCAGATCTATTAGGACACCTGGTTATATTTTGTTCTAATGTACTATTGATGTAGATACCTCTTACAAAAAAGCTGTTATTCACTTCACAGCACAGTTAACAAATACATCTTGAAGTGAACACACAGAATACGCGATTGGTCAGTATTTCTGATCATTTATAACATAAGTAGGTCAGAGTCCCAAATCAGGCCCAATCTAAAAGGATCTATTCCCTTCCAGCAATCAGTGTTTTGGGAACAAGAGTGACGTCTCATTCTAGCATTATGCATTCTAGTGAAGAATGTGCACCGAAACAAAAAAAGGGGAAGTGAATCACAAGATCTCCCAAAAAAACTGAAAACAAACGAAATGAGAGATGCTCTAGAAGAGTAATGTAAATTACACTGATACACAGGCAGCAGAATGACGACTAATACAGAGAGAGGTAGAGACAGTTGAAGCTTATTAAAATACTGGTGCTCTGATGACAAGAATAAAATAAAAAGGGGAAAAATATGGGAGGGAGGTTAAAAATTAAATTGAGAAAACAAAAACTCAAAGGGTAAATGAAATTGTAAAAAAAAAAAAAAAAAAGGAACCAATTCAATCAGGGGAAAAATAACATTTACCACTAAGTTTACCATCAGCACAACATGGCCAGGATCATAACGCTGCAAAAAAGAAACACCAATTGGTTAAGCAGGAAGATTGAGGCACACAGAGTGGGGTCAGGGGTCAGGGGTGAACTGTTAGGGGTTTGGGGTTTAGGGACTCAGGGGTAGAGGACTTGTTATACCCCTTTACCACTTTATGGGGTTTGGGGTGATTCCATGGTTACCCCTCTCACCATGCCCTGATTTCCTGCCATCCTTCTCCACCTTAAAGTTCCCAAAACAAACTAGCAAGAAGAAATATTTTGTTTTCATTCTCAAATCTGCAATTTG
This sequence comes from Lepidarchus adonis, assembly GCA_037576955.1. Taxonomy (NCBI): domain Eukaryota; kingdom Metazoa; phylum Chordata; class Actinopteri; order Characiformes; family Lepidarchidae; genus Lepidarchus; species Lepidarchus adonis. Next base: position 5,472,160 of record JBBIGC010000029.1, read on the forward strand.
GATTTTTTAGATACAAAATTGATTGCTTTACTGTACTACTGTACAACAAAAATCACCAGATGACACTAGTTCCACCTGTTTAGCAGGTGGATCACTGGTGGTTCTCAATATGTGGTTATGAATGTAATTATACAAAAAGAATTCTCCCCAAACAGCCCATGCTCTTCTTTCTCTTATCAACCCCTTTTCTGGTGAATTAATATCACTATTTCAGGTTTCTAATGACCAAACAAACACAGACCACTGTCCTCCCTGCTTCCCCCTTCCCCCATGCAGGTCAAGGTCTGTGGGTGACTGTGATCGAGAGGCAGTGGCCATTGTTTATGCGTGCTGCATCACTGTACAGCAGGAGGTGATGTGAGAAACATAATAAGGTGCCTGAGTTTTTAGCAGCGCAATGACTTGATAACCTTCAGCCCTGAAAAAAGGAAGAAGAGCGATACAAACCAAAGAACAATATAAATACTTAATAATAATTTATAAGTGCATCTGATTTAGGAATGGGCACAAGTAGTCATTATGTTGCTTTGTAATTAATCCCTCAAAATTTACAAATACATTTTGGCATATCTTTGACCTAGATCCTAGTCCATGGTACCGTTGCCAGTGTGTTAGGTAGGTAGCATCGTCCAAAAAATATGGTTAAACAAAAATGGCAGGTATCTATAAAAAAAATTGCAAAATGCAAAATGTATAACCATTATAAAATAAAATATTTCATAATTGTCTTTAAATACATAATTACACGCCTAACCTAATCTAGTTACCCATCTATTTATCCATGTTTCCATGACTGTAAACTGGTCATTTCACTCATCCTCACTGCTTAAAACTCAAGGTCCACAATTTCTGGTTCTGTACAACCAGCATGCTTTGCAAGAAAGGGGAGAAGAAGATGGGCAGGGCGTTGCTTTTGGGTATTTGTAATGTAAAGAGGGGAGTGGGGGATGCAGGCGGGACAGTGTGAGATGTTTCCCTGCAAGCCAAAACACCTGAGCCCCCACCCCCTCATCAGTGACACACATATACAAACACACACACACACACACACACACAAGATCTCACGCAACACACACTCAAATCCCACACCCACATTACCACGTGTACGGTCACTTCACAAGAGTGGACACAGGCAGACAGATCGGCCGAGAGGCGGAGGAAGAGGGGTGGAAATGGGCGTAGATTCAGGCTCATTCTGCAAGCCATTCAAAAGAATTATGGGCGGTGGGGAGGCAGAGACAAGTTCAAAGCCAATCAGAAAACCCAATCTCATGTTCACAGCCAATCAAAACAACCCCCCCATCGCAGCCAGAAATATGCTGACATGAAAAGAGAGTATTCTATTAAAGGTAAATTCTGAACAAAAATCAAGGATAAGGCCATTGGTTTCTAATGAGCTACAGGTTTACTGATTTCATTCTTGAGTGAGTTTTGAATCATAGCGCTGGTAATTCTGAGCAGAGAAAAGTTTAGTGATTGTAAGCTTACAGGAGGGAACTAAGAGAGGCCGTTAGGCTACACTGTAAAGGGGGAGAGTTATTTCATCCTCATTTTGCAAAGAAAAACATCCACGCTCGCGCGCCCACACACATACACATATACAGACACACAAAAAGGGGGAAGGGGGTTCCTACAAACCTTACCTAAAAAAACAAAAGAGCAAAAAGAAAGAAGAGTAAATAAACAGTCAATACAATGGAAACTCAAAGCATTGGGGAGACATTTCAGTAAAGTGACAGAAGCATGGTTCTGTGTAAGAGAGATAGTATAGGGTGAGATTAAAACTTGACATTGCAGTTCGCTCAATAAATTATACCCCACTGGTACATTCAGATTAATGTTTTGTCATACAGTATAAGAATTCTCACTCAAATCAGCAACTTTATTACCACCTTTCTACATTAAAAGGTATACTTCAGCATTTTCCAACCTTCCTACAGACTGAGGCATTTCCCTGTACTTAGGAAGCAACAGAAAACTTCTCAAAACACACTGAACAGACTCTGATGAGAAGCTGATTCAGTAGCTCCAAGCTAAGACCCTTTAGTGAAGACTACAACGAGAGGACTGAGGAAAAAAAGGCAACAAAAATGTATAAACATCTACAACAAAATGCTGCACATCTGTGTCTGGTACTGACAATATGATACACCTTGGTATGCCCACAATTATCTGCCATTTACAGATATTTACCCAGCACCTATGAGGTTAGTTACTCACTGCATTTAAGGCAGGGGTGTCAAACTCCACCTCCTCAAACACACTTGCTCAGCCTGGCAATTAACAGGTGATTTGAATCAGGTGTGTCTGTGCAGGACTGTGCAGGACACCGGCCCACCAGGACAGGAGTTCGACACCCCTGATTTAAGGCTTGCACACACACTTTATAGCACATGTGGTGAAAAATAGCACGTTTCATTGTGAAGACCACCATCTCTTCAGAATTTTTTTGTATTCCTATCATGATGAGAACATTTGTTCTAGAGAGCGTGCGAGAGAGAGAGAGAGAGGGCACACATTTGAGAAAGAGAACTATTTGAGAAATAACAAGCAAAGGCCAACAACAGGTCAACATCACTGCTCTCTTTGTAAACACGCACACCTTAGGACAAACAATATTTAAGGATAAAGAATGAGAATAACATTCTTCCTTATGATGTTTCCTTTGCACCAACATGAACCACTTCTGGCCCTTATGTGTGCACAAGCTTTCCCATCTCCTTCCCCCTCTGACTGTCTGCCTTACTTGCTCCTTCCCTAGAGACGTGTACCTAATCTATTTTCTCAAGCTGACTACAGGCTTCAGCCTTTTATCTGATTTGGAGTAACTCCACACAGCTGTGACCAAACCCTACCAAGTCCCTCCCTGTCTTTCCTTGTTTAAATCACTGCATTACCACAATAAACAACAAACTACAGTGCCGAACCAAAACCCCCCAAAAAAAGGGTCATGTTGAAAACAATCCTTTATTTGGCTGGTATGGCAGCTTTTGGCTTCAACATCTTCATCCTGGTGCTACACTGTTACGGAGAACACTAAATATAGTTTTAATATTAACATGTCTGTTTTGAATACTTTGCATGGTATATTGGCAATAAACAATTACCAGATGTATGCAAGCTTAATGCAACAATGTTTGCCGTATCAATGACTCTGCTAGCATCTTGAACATAAAATCTCTGATGTTGAAATCAATAACCAGATTTGTTTAAACAAAAATTTTGCAAAGCATTACGGTGTGTAGTAATAAGCAAAACTGTAAACTGTTACCCCAAGATGTTTTTGAATATAAAAGGGTCATCAAAAAGAGATCAAAGTGTAAAGTTGGGGTGATGTGTCCAAATAATTTCACACTAGACTGAATAATAAAGAAGTGTAATTTCAGATGCACCGTTCTGAGTGGAACAAAGGAGCAGACATCCTTCAGATCAAATTTTAACTTTCTTTCATCCCCATACTGTTATTGTCTTTCTCTAACTGAGAACTGTGAGTTAAAAAGATAAAGAACACATTCAAAGCTCTGCTGCTTTATGTCCAATGCTGACCTCACCACTTGGAACAGCTGAATAATAACAACGGGCCAACAGAAATCATGTGTGTGTTTGTGTGTTTAACACTATTCACACACATCATACTAATCACATTTTACAAGGCTAAAGCACAGAAAGACCCTTCATAAGCTAAAGCATACAAACCTTGGTCACATCCTCTTGAGTATTAGACAAAAAACAAAGCCACTTTCACTCCCATTGCATGTGTATGTTTAGTAGCGTTCAGATGTGTACAACCAATTTGAATATTCTTCACTACTTTACAGCTGCCATTGAACACACAAACACCATTTGCCTACTTAATCATCAAGTATATAAACATCACCATATATGGTTCTGTCTAAGGATGCTGCATACCTGCAGTGTGCTAAAGTTTTCAATAAGTAGACATGCTTCAGAGTGTGGAAACCTTAATGGAGCTAATATCTATCCTGCTGAGCCAACAGAATGTGTGTGTGCGCATGTGTGTGTGTGCGCATGTGTGTGTGTTTGCGCACAGCCCTCTAAACCCTACGAACCCACTAATCAATTGCTGAATAGACCCCAAGTCTGCCAGCTATGACATCATTATTCAGGCAAAGAGAGAACACAAAGAGAACGAGAGAGAGGTATTCAAGCTCTAGTCATTTTACACTAAAGCATAGCAAAGCAAGAAATGCAATAGTAACAATGTTGTTATAACAAACCGTTATAAACGTTATCTCCAAAGTGATAACTTCATGAGTTACAAAAACATACTACTGCTGGCATTTAAGCCTGGGATTTATTTATATTTTTTGCTGTCATTACAGTTGCAAAAACTATTAAAAAATAATTGGCCCATAAACTACTGTTCAAAATATGTCCAGTAGGTATTTTTGTATTGACTGCTGATCACAGTTTTTTGCAACTGAAGCTACGATCAAAATGCCTTTCATTTAAATATTGTTTGTGTGAGTCACATAGACACTAGGGATATAACCTTGATGAACTACAAAAATCACTTTATAACCATGAGGATTTCAGGCTAATTAAACCAGCTCCAATTGTTATATTATAAATCAGTATTAAATGGTACTCTAATTACTTGTTTTTGTAAATATAGACTCAACGAACATAATGAACAAATACTCAAATAATAAGAATTTTAATAATTGCTAAAGATTCGGACCAACCCTAAAAACAATTTCTGCAACACTGAAAGGGCCACTTTCATTTTTAAAATGGTGCCTTTAAATATGACAAAAACAGTCAAACAGGTTTTCTGCACCCTTTCAACTGGCAAACTGAATCTGATCTAAGGAGTAGTCATTAAATAAACATCAGATTATTTCTTAAACTAAAGCGACCTAGGTTTTCAGCAAGGTGCTTTTAATAAAAATCATTATTATTAAGCTGATGTACTGCCTTATAGACTTCTACTTAGGCGTGAACACTGTATGTTTGATCATGTATAATCTGTGTGTTTTTAAGAAAGTTACTCTTCAGCTGAACTAGAACAAGTGTCGTTGTTTATATGCTCGACAGTACCATAAAGAATCATGTTCTCACATGGTTGTCCATCCTGTTATGGAATTGGGACCTTTTATCTCAGCAGAAGGTTGAGAGTGCGTCCATGTATGGTTTGGAGAAGAGTGTGAATGTGGCGTCTGTTCTAAGCTACTGCTTCATAAACACCTATCAAAGGCAGTCACAACTTCACAAGGTGGTCCCTGTAACCTTTTTTCTCCTCCTTGAGGAGTTCAATACAAGTCACTTCATATTTAAATCAAATAACTGGATTTTCTCTGACAATAATTAAGCTTTTATTTCCAGCTGGTTGGAGGAGGAATTAGCAAAACAGCACAGTCTTAGATAATATATACAGATTTTGTCATTGAAAAGACGTTAAAACAGTGTCTCTAGGACATGGAAAAAAAGCAAAATATTTGCATCAAACATTTATGCATAGTTACTTTTTATGCCATAAAATGAACAAAAATTACAAAATAAAAACATTATTATGGCACTGTGCAAATAATTGGGCACCCAAAGAGTTCCAAAGTCTCAAATTCTTTTTACAAGATTTCAGACCTCAACCAAAAGATTGAGCTGACTCAGGAGTGGTGGTGCCTTCTTCTATGAAAGGCCCGAGGAATGTTGGAAACAAATGCTGCGGACTGATGAAGTTAATAGAACTTTTTGGCCACAATCACTAAAGGCATGTTTGGAGAATAAAAGGAGCATTTCATGAAAAGTACACCTTGCCAACCTTTAAGCATGGGGGTGGATCTATCATGCTTTTGAGGTTGTGTTGCAGCCAGTGGCACAGGAAACATTGCACTGGTGGAGGGAAGAATAGATTTCACTAAATACCAGCAAATTCTAGAAGCAAACATTACCCCATGTGTAAAAATCTGGAGCTGAAAAGAGGATGAGCTTCTACAACAGGACAATGATCCTAAGCAAACCTTTAAATCCACCATGGACAACCTCAAGAGACACAAGCTGAAGGTTTTAGAATGGCCATCACAGTCGCATGATTTAAACATTGCTTAAAAGAGCTGTGCATGCAAGACGACCAAAGAATATTACAGAACTAGAAGCCTTTTGCAAGGAAGAATGGGAGAAAATCCCAAGTACAGGAATTGAATGACTTTTAGCTCTAAAAAGTGTTTGCAAGCTGTGATCTCTACCAGAGGTGGTGTTACTAAGTAATGATTATGAGGGATGGCCAGACTTTTGCAGAGAGCCACAATAATAGGCCAACTCACTATAGTACACATGGCAATTGCTGCTTAATTCTATTTATGTAATTTCATTATTTTTATTATTTTTAATATTGTCTTTTTTATTGTCTCTGCTTTGTAGAGTGACCTTGGGTTTTAGAATGGATGAATGAATTTATTTATATTCATCTTTGATCAATTAATGACATAAATGACATCATTTCCTAGAGAGACTGTGTTTACATCTTTCGTTGGGAACCAACACAAACTGGCCTGCTTTTCCACTGTACTGGTGCCCAGATCAGAGCCGGGTGACTACGTCATAAACCACGCTCATTTCACAAACCAACAATGGCAGAACACATCTTGTGTTTTCAGGCGATTCTCAATCACTGCGATCATATCAGGTTCAAAATCAACTTTTTCTGCATTTTTTAGACACTTTTCTATTCACGAACTAGCGCCAGCTCAAAGATTCGCCCACACTCGACGACATCACAGGTTCCCGGCCCCAGAACCAGGTTAAAGTTGTTGCCAGTTCCGAGCTGGAACAAAATTTCGGACTGGTCCGGAACAGCACCGGCACCAGTGCAGTGGAAAAGCACCATGTGTCTCTCTCATACACACATACACACACACACACATATATATACACGTAAGTTCAGTCCTAAAACAGATGGAAAAATAAATGTCTTCAGTAAAGTTAGCAATAGGAAGATTTTATGATATCAGGACAAAAATACATCCTCTGAAATCTTGCCTGGTAGAAACCACTACAGTGGAACATATGGCATTTGTGAGAGTACACTGTAAGGTCATGCCTACAATTGTTCACATGCTGCTGCTTTTTATTTTAGGTAACTGGTTCTTTCTATTCCCAGTAGTGATCATTTTCCTTGTGACCGAATCTTGTTTATGCTCCAGCAGTGAATCTTTTTTAATTGGGGATCAGGTGCTATGAGATTAAAAATATATTTTCTGGTTTAATCTATGGTTTTCTGCACAGTTTGGTCATCTCCAATTCCATCCAGTAGTTAGGACTCCTATCCTATAATGAGATTGGATGGGTGAGTGCTACAATTCATCTCTGCATCTATAAGCTGCAAGAGATACATTGGCTACCCTGGCATTAAAACACCTGTAAACAGTCCGCTCAAAACAGTCCCCAGACAGCTCTGACCCATCACGAATGGAATCAGTATAGTGTTCTGCGGTATCTGGCACCAAGATGTTGAAAGCAGATCCATGTCAGATCCTGCCAATCAAGCATTAGATCAAGTTACAGTATTCATGGATTTGACTGGTTTCCAGCATATTCCACACATTCATATATGGATTAGGACCTGGGGAATTTTTAGGCTAAATCAACACCTTGAACTGTGTTCTGTGACAGAACACATTATCTTGCTGAAAGAGACTACTGAAATTAAGGAATACCCCTGCCATGACGAGATGTTCTTGGTCTGCATCGAAGAGGTGAAATGTGTCAAAGCAACATTCACATTAATGCCAGGAGCCAAACATGTTCCATCCCTTGACATGTACCACTTGTTGTGGTTGATCAGTGTAAGTACACTGGCTGAAATGTTTCACTGTTTAAAATTTAAGCCAGTTCCCATTTAAGTGCAGAAATGACCTAAAGAACTGCATCCACTGTTACACTGGACAACTAAGCAGCACACCTCTAGAACGGTCAGTTTTTATGAGGAGAAAACTTACAGTAATTAATAAACAACTGTCAATAAACATAATAAATACATATATGCCCTAATGCAGCAAGAACTAAATGGAATATTCCCTAATAATGCACTTATGTATGAACCATGGGTTACCACTGCCACCTTAACAGGCGCAATGCAATTAAAGTGCTGCAGTGATTGTTTCAGCGCTACTGCATTCTTCTGCTGGAATGCAAGTGGAGTCCACAGCCAATCGTTCCCTGCATCTCAATGCAGCGGTTTGTTCATAGAGAGACAAGGAGGACTTTTGTGTAGGGAAAACACTCTCTTATACCCTTCCTAAAAGAACTCACAAGCCCTGCAACCAGTAAAAATGCTGCAATAAAAAAGGGATTCTGACCATCTGCAAGCAAGAGACCGAGAGCGAGGGAGACAGGAAGAAAGTAAAAGAGAACAGGTCAGGAGAAAACTAAAGAGACAAGGTGGGATTTAACCAAAAAAAGCATTCTGGCATTTTGGACCAGTGCCAAGGGTGGGACGTGCACTCCTTTACAATTTACATATGATTAAATCTGCAGAGATAATGTGCTTTTTGTGCTTTTGATTTTCTAGGCATGAGTTGCATGAGTATGTGTCCTCTTGCAGCACCATGTTTTTCTACTCTGCTTTGCTAAACATGTTCTAGGCCAAAATGCATCATGGGACTAAGGGCTGACACACAACTGAACTGTTTTATTCTTCCAGCATGTTATCTCTCTTTCAGTACCAAAATACCAACTGGAGCCTTCTCTGACCAATTCCCTGATAGATGCTCAGTCCTGCGTCACTTAGCACACATTCATATTAAAACTGAGGAGCGATGCAAATGACTCATATACAAGAAAACAAAGAGAGATCATAAAAAGACGGTAGAGGGAAAAACATATCAAATGACAATCACTTACAAGAGAAAAGATGGATGGATAGAGAGAGAGAGAGAGAGAGAGAGAGAGAGATTCTTACCCTGCATGGTTTTGCCAAGGCCTTGTCCCAGCTTCCAGCCATGTTTCTGAAGGAGCCGATGGCCAATGTTATCCTGATGGGAGGAAAAGAGGAAAAAAAGACCAAAAATATTCCAATAATAAGAGGCGCTTTCCACACATACGATCACCCAAACACACTCGCTTTTACAACACAAGCCAACACAGCAGCAGTACCACCATAACAAAAACATCACTCTCATTATAATCATCACCTGGGATACCCTTTGAGGTCAGAACTCCTTGTCAGAGAAGAAAGAGAGGGAATGAGGGAGGGAAGGGGGCAGGAGGAGTGGAGAGGTATAGAAACAACGAATAAAGGACAGGTCACAGGGTTCTCGTCTGTTACGCGACCCTATTTGCTCCTATAGGCTGTATCAGGCTACCACTAGAAGAATGGTCTCTAAAACTTGAAACAACTAACCAGGGGTGAGTTTTTACTCTGCAGTGTGAAAACATATCTTGACAAGCGAAACTCTTAAATCGAACCATATTTCATTTTCTCTTGATTAAATTGTTAGAATATTATTCTTTAGTCCAGGGGTGTCCAAAACAGTTGGATAGTTTCCCTCCTCAAACACACTCACTCATCCTGGCAATTAACAGGTGAGTTGAACCAGGTGAGTCTGAACAGGGAAATCATCAAACTGTGCAGGACACTGGCCTATAGGACCGGAGTTAGACACCCCTGCATTAGACTATAAATACATGTGTGTATCACAGATTTAATGCAGTTGCTATTCCAACACAAGATTGCAGGGATTCCAATACAATACAAAATGTTTAAAACTGATCAGTGATATGCCCCTCAGTCAGCCATTAGGCATTTTGCATGAAAATCAGCCATTTTTTAAATTAATACAAAAGATTTTGGTAGGGCCGCCCAATACATTACCTTACATTACATAACCAATCAGACCTTCTTAAAACTTTCTTGTAGAGGGAGAGAGTAAACTATTGTAGGATCTTTGAAAAGGCGAAATGTAGGTGTTGGTTTTGTGACCTCGTACAAAACTTTTTTGAAAGCGGTACATAAATGGACAGTATTGGGTTGGCAGGGAGAAAACATATATTGCGAAATTATATATTTTAAGCCTTTTTAAATTTGAAAAATATATGAACGATGACTGGGTATTGCCAACAACCTCATGATACAATACATATCACGATACAGGGGCGAAAATATGAATATGCATCACAATACATGTAAAATAATGCCTAAAGGCAACACGGTTTTCTAAACAGCTAAACTTTATTATTCAGAACATAAAGAAAATTACACCATTGGACAACTCTCATTTGTTCTTAAAAGTTCTTACAATGCCAACATCGGTACAACAGCATCTGTATCAATGCATGCTCTGTTTGAGTTGGTCACAATATTTTGCTGTATATATTTTTAGCACAGCCTTATTAGCAACCTATTAAAATATTTAAAAATATTGCAATTGAAATGTGTAGCTGAATAATTGCGATACTGATATCTTGTCCATATCGTGCAGCCCTTATTTTAGGCATCTGTGTGCAGTTCATTTGAGCATAGTGGATTGGGAGGGGCTGGACCTCTTTTACAGACATATTCTACTCGACAGCTTTGCTTCCTTGAAGACACTTCAATTCTAGAGCAGAAGAGCCCAAAATGTACTTTAAAAAATGCATTTTATAACATTACCCTATATTTGAAAGTGAAAGTGAATCTGTCATTGTGAACACACCATTGCACCACAGTGCAATCAATGCACCACAACGAAATTTGTCCTCTGCATTTAACCTAGGCCACCACTGCCCTATTTTGTCACTAAAATAATAAAAGAACATTTTAAAATGTGATTTTCTCTATCAAGTTATATACAGTATATATTTTTTGTTTTGGGAAAGGGTAAATGTAGGTGGGCCATATCAAACCTTCTTAGGACAACCTTTGGCTGCATATTGGGCATCTCATAATAGAAAATACTAAATATGCTGACGAGATTTACTATCATTTCACTTGCCAAGATATATATTTTATCAATGTTTAAATCTACACACTAAATGGAGCATTCTTCATACACAATGAAGCTAAACAGCCAGCACTGCACACAAACTCCAGAAAAACAAACTCTGAGTCTAGTGATTCACCTTCAGTCTCAGAGTAAGGACAGGGAAAAGTGCACGGTTATATACGTATCATGGCATGTACATACATATATAAACCGCTCCAGAGAGAGATTAATACACAAACAACTAGGAAAAAATAAACAGAAACGGGAAATAAATAAACATACGCAGAGATCTTGCATCAACATAAAAAAAATCCACAAGCTTTTCTGTGAATTTACCATGACAACAGAACCACCACGAAAACATACAGAATGCAGCCGAGACGAGAGCGAGATAGAGAGATAGCAAGAGTTAGAGGCCGAAGAAAACAGAGAGAAGAGAGAAAGAAATGGAAAGAGAGAAACAGAGAGACAGTGGCCTCGGGTTACCATTAAGAGGCCCAGTGTGTGTGCACATGTATGTGCGTGGGAAGAGAGAAGAGAGTAAGCTAAGTTAAGGGTTAAGATATTATTCTAATATTTTATTTTTTTTAAAAAGGAAAAAAAAAAGAAATGCAAACTACATCATTTCAAACTACATCAAGCCACAAAGACACTTAAAAATGTGTCTAACCATTCCAAGCTCACTTCCGGGGAAAAATGAATGATAAAAAAAAAACATGAGAATAATTAAAATATATTCCTACTCACTGAAGACAAAAAGGTATAAAAAGTAGTCATAAGAAATGTAGAAAAGGGTGAATACCAAAAACCATTAACCAGCATGCAGCTTTTTGTTAAACCACTTTAACAAAAAGAGACGGCGGGGTTAGTACTGACTGTATATTTAGCATATACAGGGAAGAGGGGGCGGGGCCAAAGAGCCATGGATGGCGATTAGAGATGAGAACAGGCACGCGCAAGGTCATCTAAACTTGAAGACACAGGCTAGGGGGGGCAGGGTTAGACAGAAGCAGGTCAAGCCATGAGTGGTGGTCACAGAGTCAAGGGGCGGAGCAAGAACAAAGTTAGTGCAACATGATCAAGATGGGTGTAGGTCACCGACATAAAACACGCCCCGTTTTTTTGTCTTTCGTTTTTCATGTCCAATAATGATATTTAGAATAGAAGAAATTTCAGTTTGGCCATTAATGGAAAAGAAGGCTGGGACTGCTCAATGAGGAACTGCTGTTGTTGAGTGAATGCAAAATAAATAAAATCAACTTGGACAAAAAAACAACACAACAGCTAACTCGCAGAAATATATGTTAAGATTTAGGAGAACTACATAAAGCAGGGCATTAAAGTGGACCAGTTAAATGGACAAACAGTCTTGATTGATTGTCCAGCCCACTAAACCAACATTTTTGTAAGGGCTGTTGATATAAATATAAGAGATTAAGCCAGGTCAATTACAGTTGAAGCCTCATTTGCTCTGCACAATCATCATTTAATGAGCTGAGAAGTGGAGGGGCATTTTAGTTCAGTGGCAGAACTGAAGTTATGACCCAGACAGCTTCAAGATAGGATCTGCTCCAATCCCCCTCTCACTCCTTTTTGGTCTGTACAGAAAACTGTACAGGATGTCTGCATGGTGACCTGAATCTTCATTCTGAAATTACTGTATATGGTTCTTTAAAGAATATTTAATCAGGTCTGTAAATTACATATTTTATATTCTATATTATTTTTTGGCACTGTACGGTATGAGCCAGCTAAAAATATTATAATCTCCTATTCCTGACTAGAAAAAAATGTAATAAAGGCCAATTCATTTAGCATATCTATGTATTCAATGTGCAAGAAAAAGATAAACATCCTGAGATCATTTCCATTTATCAGCAGTGCAGATGTGCTTGCAGCAAGCCCTGCCCAAATGGCCTGCAATGCAGTGGTTCTGCAGCAGATCCTCCTAACGGCAATGTGCGGACACACACACGCTCCATCTGGTTGTTTGGAGGGCAGGAGATGCAGGGAGAAGGTTGAAATGACCTCATGTTACCTAGTGATCTCTGCATAATAATTCCACCCTACATTTGAGCCAATCAGAAAAAGAGCCCTTTAGAGGAACTGAGATAAAATAATTTGCCTGCAGCAGCCAATTGGAGCAATCTGTATCAAGCCAGTTGTTTTCCCAGACTCTGATTGGTCAGAGACATTGACATGCAGGCGTTTTAAGACGGGACCACAACGGGAAGGGGGGCGGGTTTTATGCAGATGAACAAATGAATGCACTAAAATAAAACAGACAGATGAAAAGCAACAACGCCGAAGAATCCAACAGCAGTGCAAGTGGAGTGAAAACATGTCCATACGAACCTGGCTTTTAAACCCTGTCCTGTCAAAAGAACAGTCAAACGTCACACAAAACGGAAGAAAAACGTCCAGATTCTACAACTCTCTACTGTTCACACTGTCTTTTAATTTACACTAGTGCAATCTTTCCACTATATATTACGACAGTGAACGTGTTAGACATCTACAAATCCACTAACTGTCAGTCTGAAGTTGTTAATATAAGTGATCAAAAAAGAAAAGGAAAAATTTGATTATATTGTTGAATCAGGTACACTCCCACAAAGGACAGAGTGTTGGCAGAGAGAGAGGAGGGAGGTGTGCAATGTGCTGCTATTAGCCTAGCATGAGGAAAGAGGCTGAGGGCATGGGGACAGAAAAAAGTGATGGGTTTGTTGTTGTTTTTTTAAAAAGACTTAAACAAAGTGGGACTACTACAGGGATAAAAAGAGATAAAGAGATGTACACGGCAGCATATCTGTGCACAAGCTATAACATTGCTGGCATAGATTTTGAAGTCTGTGCATGCATGTGTGAAAGTGCATACAGCTGCTCTGAAACAGTAAACAGGGTTCTAAACCTCACAGCAATTATATAAATAAAAAAAACCCACCACACATGAAAAAGTGAACCAATTTATCAAACATTAAATATCCTGCAACATGTGATATTTGTAAAGTCCTTAATATGAGAATCATCACTACCGCCCCACCACAAAAAAAACTAAAAAAAATTGTAAAAGTTCACAACAATGGCTACAAGGCTGGGTGAAGAGGGTGCCTCTTGAAATATCCTTATTAAATTAATGGTTACATTAAGCACAACTTGTCATTTAAAAATATAATTTTGGGTGACAATGAATTTTTTACCCACCTATAATACTTCTTTCAGACTGGTTACATCACCATGAAACAGAAGGCAGGTAAGAATTTTGCTAACCATTAATATTATCCCCCTTCAATGAGGACACTGAAGCAGGCCATTCTGGATATGAGTGCATGGGAGTCAGGGCAGAGTGTAAAAACTTTTGACCTTTCCCACAGAGCATTCTTGGATTCATCTTTCAAACATGGTGTGTTTGTGTGTGTGTGTGTGTGTGTGTGTGTGTGTGTGTGTGTGTGTGTCATTTGGCTTTCAATTGTGGCATGTATGTGAAAGCAGCTAGATTTCTTATGGCAGTAGTATAATTTTTGTATTCTGGTGTGTTTTCAACATTTAACAGATCGTGTGGCTCAACAGTTAACATTATGTTAACATTACGTCTAACATCAGGTATAGATTGAAAACGAGTGTGATAGATTTATCCTCTGCATGCTAATGTTACAGTGAAGATTGAAGCTGTAGTGCAGCTAAGAGTTTAGAGAAGTTACTGTATGTGTACATGCATCCTGGCTTTAGAAGAAAGCGTGGTTCAACTATAAGACTTGGCAAAATAGATCAGAGGAAAACAATCAATTAGTAAAAGGATAATCAAATTCTTATACAGATTCCTATTATAATAATATAATTGTTATTTTTATATTATAATTCTTACATATAAATGTTCTATATATGTGTGTGTGTGTGTGAGCAATAGAGAAACCACTAACTTTGTAGCTGCCCAGTGCACATCTCCCAGGTTTGTGAAGTGTATAAGGGACAAACATAAAAGGGAGGGTGTTGTGGGGTTATGACAGAAAAAGAGAGAAAAATGACTGCTACCAAGTTAACACATGCAAGGCTAAAAATATTAAAGAGAAAAAAAGTTCAAAAAAGAGGGAAGGAGGAGAGGGGGAAAGAGAGACAAAAAGATCCCAGTAATAAATAAACAAACAAATAAATAAATATAAAAATAGACCTCTAGCTGCCTACAGATCACACACAATGAGTGGCAAAAGAAGGACATGGAGAAACAAGAGCAAGACATTCGCACGCGCACACACACACAAACAAAGATGGCTGTTACTGTCCCAGTATTACTTGCTAAGCAATGACTTGTGTACAACACTTCTGGTGAAAAACCAGCACAGCTGCTCCGGTTCCAGATTAGCAGGGCTGAAGGGCAAGTACACTCGCCCGGTATGCATGCCTAAATCTAGCAGATGACTGTATTAAACATTAACATATCCAACCTTTTTCTTGTAAGTGTCCCTTCAGTTACACTAATGACAATTACACATACTTTTTCAAACTTTGCTTCATCACCACCTGTTATACAGTGACAGCCATCATGTCAACCGCTGTAGTGTCTCTGCAACTGTGTGTGTGTGGTTACCCGGTTCTCCATGTCCCTCTATAGACAATAGCGCAGGAGCAGGAATATTTTCGGTTGGGTAGATGCCAAGCCACCTCTCCTGCCCTCTCTGGGATCATTCCTGTCTGGTATCACATGCCTACATGCTAAGGACTTTGTTAAAAGGCCTGAAAAATCTTGCTGAAAAAGTTTTACACTTTTCCATACTCATTATAATCTTAAGGTCTACTAAATATTAATTAGTTTAATCAAAATGGCTTTTAGTGGTAATTTAAAGACAAGAAAAGGGGGGCGTTTCTTTTAAGAAAAAACAAAGAGGCACAGCACTTCGCAGAATGACGACCAGAACATTCTGAAGATTTTGTTCTCAGCACAAACCACAAAACCATATTTTCCTTGCTCATGCCAAGAAACGGCAATAAAATTGATTAGTACCAAAACTATTAAAAAGTTTATTTTCCCATTTTGTGCAGATCCCTATAGTAAGTTGGGCGTTTTAGCATTTCACTGTATCCAAGTATTGTTGGTATGAGCTGTATCAGCTCAAAAAACTACAATCAAACTGTCTACACCACCCTCATTCTTAAAAAAAAAACTGAAAGAAAAGCATGCATAGTATACAGGGTATAATGGTACTGCCCACGCCTAACTAACACCCCATATTAAAACTATTTAACCATCTTTCAAAATGAAAGTTTGGGCTGTGGCATTATTTCACCAATTCCAGTTTGGGGCACTGGGTATATTGTAAAATAACACTATATAGGATATGAAACTGCCCTATTCCATGCCAGCTATTATTCTTAAGTTGTATAACTTATATAGTATAACTGCTGACATTCATAAAAAGCATGACCGTAATGGATTTTTAAATATCTACAAGCAAGATTTCTCAAGATTTTGTGAAAATGTAATGCATGTTTCATTGTAAACAGTGCATTCAAAGCTAAATGCATTTAATTAAATGATGTATTATACCAGAGAGGGCAATAAAGAGGACAGCAGGTAAGCTAGGCTAAGAGAGAGAGAGAGAGAGAGAGAGAGAGAGAGAGAGAGAGAGAGAGAGAGAGAGAGAGAGAAACAAAAACAAGAGCTGCCTGCGATATTATCTACATGCCGATTCAGCGAAAAAATGCAGTCCCAGTTGCACAAGCACCATGCCAGCACATAATGACAGAGGGTACTGTACACCGAATCACTGTGTTGGAGAAGGAGAGAGAGAGCAAGAGAGAGATAGAGACAGAGTCTGTGAGAGATTGAAAGCAAAAGCGAAAGAAGGACAGCATAAGAGAAAGACAAGAATGTGTGTGAGAGAAAGAGAGTGTGAGAGAGAGAGAGAGAGAGAGAGAGAGAGAGAGAAGCGTTACAAGGAGCCCCTAAAGAGACAGGAGTAGAAGAGCAGAGCGTGCAGATACAAACCGGGTCAGAGCTGCTTAGCTAATTGGGGCCAATTCGCTGCAGGAGAGAAATGTCGAACACCCCAAGTTGTGTACAATACTGCAAATATCTGAAATTACTTTCCTACACAGACACTAACACAAAAACAGAACACATACACACGCAAACATAAATACTGATCATTGGTCCGCAAGCACACTCACGCACACGCACGCACACAGTAACAGGTAGGCACTTTTAATTTCCTCTTTCTTTCAGACACATACGCAAGCAACAAAAACACAAACTTTATTGCTCTTGCACACATTGCAGAGTGGAGAACACACTGAACACATCTCATAAAAACACTTAGTATTCTGTTACTAAGTTAAAAGTTCTCTCTGCAAAACCATATTAAATGAATGTAATTAAAAATGTGACATTTTTCTTCTATCAAGATCCACTTTTTTTACTGACTTACGGACCAAAATTTGTCATAATTTTTACATGGTCATTTTTCAACCCATCATAAATGTACTTCAATTAAAGGTTGGATATTTCTCCTTTTTTGTTGCAAGCCTATATTTCTTAGGAAAAAATCATTTATTAAAACCTGAACAATGAGAAAGTAAATTTGAAAAAGTAGATAGTTTTGTAAGCTTCCCATCAGGGTCTTCTTCTCCCCGTCTATATCCATTTTTCCATAATGTCTGTCTCAAAATACAGTATCCCTTACTTATTCCATACTTTTGCACAATGATGATCCTTTTCAAGACATGCAATTGTTTGTTATTCAAGTCATCCAGGAAATCCTAGAAAATAATATATAAATTTATGTTTCTCCCTGAAATACCATGTTCCTGGTGCAAATGGTATAGTAAAAGCTACAAGTGTTTAAAGTGTGAACTAACTTGTCTGCTATTAACATTAAACAATGATTTTCAGTTTATGCAATGTTTTGGACCAAATACTGATGTTCGTGCAACCTGCTGAGCTTTGGATTGGGTTTAATTAGAATCAGTGTGTTGTCCACTCCAGTTTAAAACCAATAAACATGTCAAAATGAAACAGAAAGGCCTAGAGTATGACTGACACGTACACCCACACACAAATCACACCTCATCTCATATCATCTCTCCCACATGCACACAGAGCTCATATCTGTGATCAGGGGTGAAAATACAGAAGAAGACTGATCACAGTGATTGGTACAATTCAACAGATCTCCTCCACATCATGTGGCTAAGGTAACTAAGTTGCATAGGTGAAGACATCAGAAGTAATCACTGAGGACAGGGATCTGGAAGGTACTCTGAAGGGGCTCTATAGGGACAAGCATGAAAGAAGGTGGGAATTTAAGAGGAGACACATGATACAAGATCAAGACAAAGGGGATGGGGCTGACAGCAGAGGAGGTGTGACTAATCTCTGACTGGACCAATCATCTACTCACACACAGTCAGCAGTCGATTTATTCCAACTGCACAAGTTAAGGGCTGGCTCTTACCGATTCTATGGGCTTGTCCAGGGAGGCCTGCTCCAACTCCAACTGGCCCTCCTCATACTGGTCAAAGTGATTTCCACCCTATTAGACAGAGAGGAGAAGAACATGGTTGAGGAAGGAGTACTTACTCAACAGCCTATAGTCATAGATGAAACGGAGCCTTTGTGCCCCAAGTCAAAGACAGATTATTGCTGTGAACAGAGCTAAATAGAAAAATTAAAAATACCAACACCAAAAACTACAAAGATGCAAACAAGACCGCTTTTAAATTTATCAGTACCTTTTTGTCTTTAAAACGTCCTGTAGAGCATGTAAAGCTGCTTTATGTGAGTGGAAGGTGCTGAGGAAAAAGCTTATTATTTAAATAGAACAGAAATCTGTCCCTCATTGCCAGAAATGGGTTTTTTTTTAATCCAAAGTCATGTTTGTCTTAAAGATATTCTGCAAGTGTGTCTAAATCATTGACTCTTGCGCATATTCTGAACATACATTTCAAGTAGCATGAAGGGCTAGAGGAATTAAAGGCCAACCAATGACCCGTTCTGAAATCTATGATTATGTTAGAGGTCTCCCTTATTTTCAGCACCAGTTAGGCCAGGCATTAACCAGACAAAACCACAAGAAAAAATAAAACCAAAAAAACAGTTAACGACTCAATTTGTAGAAAAAAATGTCACAGTTATTTGCATGAAACCCAGAAGCCAAAGCTCCTCCCTGGAGCATAATCGAGTTGGAGAAATAAGGGCACCTTGAGAAGAAGGATGGAAGATTTATAGTGTACTGCACCAGCTCATCTTTTTTACTAAAGAACAGGTCACTGCATCAATACACTCTTCTCCCACTCACACCATCAATCCAAGAACAAACAGAAACTTCTTAACATATTCTGCAAATATTTCGCACCTCAAAACCATCACACAATCTGAACAGGTGTAAATTTATTACTTTTACACAGAACCCTTGTAACCAAGGCAGAAAGAGTGATCACAGAAGGCGGCATCACAAACAGTGAATAAATAGACACACAAGCACACACTCATCTCTGAGCTGTCAAACGAGACATGCGGTCATGTCCTGCATCTCCAGCAAGCCTTGCTCAGGGGGAGTAAACCCCAGCCACAATGACAGGCCAATGACAAATAAGGCCTCATGCATGAATCTATATTCAAATCCCAAACTCACTGATAAGGAATGAAATGAAAAGGGTAAACATATGCTAATGTTTATACTTTACATGATGGTGTGAACCGTACACCCCAGACAAAATAAAAAAAACATTAATGTTTAATTCTATATATAAAAGCATTAAGAATCCAAATTGATTTAAATATTACATAAACGGTGCCTTTGCGTGTAGAGTATGCAAGCTTTTCCCGTGTTTGTGTGAGTTTCCTCCGGGTGCTCTGGTTTCCTCCCACTGTTCAGAGGCTTGTAGTTACTTTGACTGGCTACTCTAAAGTGCCCATAGCTGTGAGTATGTGTTGCCCTGTGATGGGTTGGCCTACTGTTCAGGCTCAACCCTGCCTCGGCACACAGTCACCTGGAATCCTCTCCAGCTTCCCCGCAACACACAAAGTGGATAAAGTGGTTTGAAAAATTAATGAATGTAGCTATGCCATTATTGATTCTGCTTATCAGTTACATTTTGTATTGTTGCATTGAAGTACAATCACAACCAACTCATCTCAAGCCACCCACATCTTTCAAAATCAGCCCTTGTTCAGAAGAGAAAAGGTTGCAGCATCAGGCTCATTATTGGAAGTACATCTCTACAAACATCCATTATTTTTGTTTTGTCATTACTGTGATCAACAACGACCGTTGTGTTTTAACAGTGACAGCTGGATCATACATTTAACATTAACCCAGAGAACAAAACAATCTCTCCCAGGGCCACTCTACCTCAGCTTCCTTCAATTTCATCACTCTTGTGAGGGGGCGAAGAATTTTCTCCTAGCACCATGTTGTATCTCGATATTTTGGCTAGTTCTACACAGACAACAATATAAATATTTACATTTATAAACAATCACTGCCTATTTGACTCACGACGTCACTACTACTTTTCTGGGTGGCGCTGCTCGACTGAGTGCAGGAGACTTGGGTGAAAGCTGAAAAATTCCAAGTTAATATACACTGACGGTCAAAAGTTTTAGAACATGCCATTTTCCAGTGTTTATTGGTAATAAAATCAGTTCTATTACAATGAATTACTATAAATGGTAACATTAAAAACAGGTTACCAAAGGTACTAAAATTTATATTTGATGGACATTTTTCAGGAATGAAGGACCTGCTTAACTTGCAGCTTTGCTGAAGCACAGGAAATAAATGAAACCCTAAAAAATAATGGAAAGAATTCCTTATGGTGCAATAGGTTTACAGTTTTACTGTTGCCCCATTCTGTCCTGTTCATCCAAAACCAGCTGGATGGAGCTAAAGACTGTAACTGAGCTGCTACTGAATCTACTGTCTAGTTATTTTCTTTTAATGTTCTGCTCATTCTCTCACTGTGTGTCTTTGTTTCTGTTCTTTTCATCCACATTGTGATCTCCATATACAGTACTACTTCCTGCTCTACAGTACTGTACTAATACTGCATCAGAGGGTGGAGCAACAATGTGTTCTAGCTCCGCCTCCTTCACACAGGTCATCAGCAGAAGTTGGGAACACCATCTATGAGGATTGTTTACATTATACTTCAAGGCTTCATTGACTTCCATTGCTGCAGGAAAGCTGTATGTTCTCCAGGTTTTAAATGTTTTGGGGGGAGAATTTGTCTATGAAATTTGGATGATATTTAGTGTATGGTGACCTAAACATTTTACTTATTATGGATTTCCTTATAGTAAACACTTACCTTTGGACCAATTAAAGTTATTTACTGCAACAGAACTTCTTAAATTACCAGTGAACATAGGAAAAATTGAGTGTTCTAAAACTTTTGACTGTTAATGTTTATAGATCAACTCTTTGGGGTTATTTCTGGATGTAGGGAAGGCAGATGAGTTAGGCCACAGAAAAGCTTAGCATGGCAAAATGACAAGAATCAGCCCTAGGAGGGCAAGTACGAGGCTGTGTGACTGACACCTCCCTAGGGAAATACATTCCAGTGCAGCACATTTTCCTGCTGCCTCAATGCTATCTCCCCATCCACTTTAATGGACGGATGGGGATATCTGCCTGCCAACAAGCGAATTAGCCTGGGACAGTTTGAGTGCTAGACTTTAAGGAGCTGGAGCTCAGTGAGTGCAGTCAGACCTCTTGACTGCCTAGAGAGCATGAAATATTGTACAAAAAATATTGTTAATTGGAGTAAGGATATTATTGAAGTCTATCTAGATTTCAGATTCAGCTTTTTGGGGCTACATGCTGCATTTTATCCTATGACATTGTCGTTTTCTGTGACAAAAACAACCGTCATTCAGTTTTACATGACTACAGTCAAACCGCGTTAGATTGCCCCCTAAAAAAGCCCTGGCAGACACGTACATGAGAAATCAGTTTCAGGATCCATGTTCCATATCAGTGTATCACTTTTCTTTCTAGTACCATTCGTCACCGTCGCTGCAACGATAGAGAGCCAAAACTAAGACATAGGGACTGATATCGGGCTCAGCATATTTGCTGATATTTCAAATCAATATCTTATGATGCATTTATTACACTCTGGAAGAGGAAAATGTATTGCTAAAATATCTCATTTGTTTATCTCATCAAAACAAAATCTTCAGAAATATACAACTATTTTGTTATAATCCATATAATGTATAATTCCAATTTGCATATTATTATTTTACATCATCATCTGCATTCACTTTGGCAGGTATGTACATAAAATCTTAATTCTTTGAATACCGTAGGGCAAATGCATTGTTTTGTGCAACATCAAGAAAACAAAACATCAGAAAGGGAGAAAGATTTTCCATGGCAAGGAATCTTTTAAATTCACTGATGCACAGAAACGCATACATTGATGAAGACAACTGATAGAAAAACAAATTAACATGCGCAATGCACAATGTGCAAGGACTCATTTGTTTGCATTTTTCTGTTTTCTGTAAACAAGCTGCTTCATTCTTACATGCAAATTATTTCAGACATCTGTCCGTTAACATAGCATCAAACTCTGAGTCATAACATCTATAGCTGTAGGACTGCTTACAAAGACTGGAGCACAGTGTGAACATAAGTGTAAACATAGAAGTGGTCATATGAAACAAAGAAGTATTGATGCTTCTGGTCTCTGCAGTATAGACACATTTTCTCTGGCATAGTGAGAAGGTCAAAAGGCTTAAAGTTTTAAAAATCGAACAGCCTGTCAGACAGCGGCACTACATACTCACTGTTCATGAAGCATACTCTAGCGTTAGGTGATACTGAAAATATATTTAATATTAAAGTTATTGAATCCACTGTTTGGAGATTGGTACTGAAAGCTGGAAAAACATTGGGCACACCTCAAACAGCTTGTTTTGGTCTAATAGGTTTGATCTGTTCTGCTTATCGTCCAATTACACTAAAACAGTGAAACAGTATTAAAAAGATTAACAAGACAAACAATATTTCCAGAATTAATATTATTTATGTTTTCACATTAAACAATTTATTCACTCTGAGGTACAAACAACGTGAAACTCAAACGATAGTCATCTTTTTGTATGAAAATAAAACCAAGAGTACCAAGTTAACAAAATAATACTTTTATCATTTTAAGGCAGCCAGGTAAACTCACTATTTAAGTTAAAACATCTAATACATGTGCATAAAGAAAGATATGCAGTCAATTATGTTTTGTTTATTACATCACTAACACTGAATAATACTCATGCAGTTACACCAGCACTAGTGAACCGGTATAGGAATTATGCATCACCCAGCACTAAGCCTACACCGTGTCTGATGGGGGAGGAGGAATGAGTAGATTTGGGAGCTGTCAACACAGCCACCAGGCTCCCTGAAGTATTCCACAGCTGTGCCAAACTTCAGAGCAAAGTGTGCTCTATAAAAAAGGCTGCCCACTTCACTACGCATGCAGACACAGAACGAAGGTTATCCAAAAACAGCTGAACACTCAAGACAAGTGATGGAAATAGTCAAATTCAAGCTAGTGGCCCAAATAGACAAATAAAAATATATATCAATACAGTGGGCGCTTGAAAAATCTCCATCTGCATGAAAAGTAGATGAAGCAACCCGATTTAACAAGTGAGCGGAAAACAAACTTGCGCAGAAAATAGTCCAGTGTTACATATCAGAGTGCCAAAAGTAAGTGGACCCTAAGGATAAGCAGTTAATTCAGAAATGCAACATTTGAGTCAGATGTTTTCAATCGATGGGATGACCGCAGTCTAGAAAATATGTTAAATCAAATGTTCTAATAATTATTATGTAACCAACAATGCAAAAAGCTAAAATTGTGTCTCAAAGCTTTAATAATAAATTAAGTTGATAAAAATAATATTTATCATTGAACATATGCAAGAACATTAGAAACGATTGTGCTTTATATTTGCTAGTTTAAATAATACACTATTTTGAAGCTCTAGGCCCTTCTGTTGTTCTTAATAAATACACATAAATGCATGCACACACTCACACGTGGGCAAAACAGACTGTGAAGCGAGAAGAAAGTGAAATAGTGCATTGGTATTCTAACCACCATCGCTCACAGTTATTGCTATTCAGGCAGGTAAACAGTCATGATGTGAATCGATATCACCAGTCGCAAGACAAAAACAATGGGAACAGTACACGGCACAAAAGATATTTTGTGATTTGTTATATGAATCACTAAATTCATCCATATAAATATTGCAGCAATTATTAACTACTTGTTGTACAGGACCTGTATCCACAAGGGGAAATAAAAAATCATTAATAGTTTGTGTAATGTTGCTTTTCACTGGTTGGATATTTAGTCATCATACATTTTTTCTTGAGAACTGTTATCATTAAAAATGTGCCACAGGCAGATATTAAAACGGTTCATATATTGATCAAGATAAACCTCAACCTAAAAGGAATCTGTATTAACAATCTTCACTTGCAAATAAGTTTCTCTTTTTAGGGTTTTTATCCTTTACATTTCTTTTATCCTCTACCATAAAAATATACAGCAAACAGTGTTACATAAACATTCATTCAAATATATTACTTACATTTTATTGACTTTTGACTTAAATAATTTAAATCTTAATCTTTTCACTACTGTGACTGGAAATAGCCAATTGTTGGTGTAGGGTGGTTAATAGAACATGACTGTCATATAAAGTTCTTGTCTGGAAAACAATCTGCATTCTGTCTTAATGAAACACAAACAGTAGCAGCCACACTAATCCTGCCCCTACTTCCTGTCGTGCTGGAGGCCAAAAGTTCCCAGTTCTCCTAGTAAATCTACAGAAAACCAACACTATGTATGGTCAATCACAGAAAAAAGAACATCTGTTTCCTCCATTGCTGTCTAAATAAAAACACTTTAGCTTGGCAGTTTTAGAAACACTTTTTTAAGAAAGGGGGGCTTGACATTTGTCAGACAAAAAAGACCATCTGTTCACAGATACCAGCATGACAAGATACCAAACCTGGTCAGACCTCTGGTTTAGGCAACTAACCCGATGGAATTCCAAACATGATATTATTAGAAAAAAACTAAACACAAGCACCATCATTACAGGTCAATTACAATAAATTGGATAAAATTAAAGAGTAATAAAATAAACAAAGCTTACCTTTTAGTCAAACCACAGTAACTTAGCCAAGACGTGTTTGGAGTCTAAAGATTTTTTCTACAGCTTTGCACAGGAGCAACAAGGCTTATACAACCTAATGAGCTATGAGGCTAATTTTATACACGTCCATATGATCCAAACATTTTCTGAGTGACACTGGGCTCTATTACTACTTAGTTATATTAGCCAAACATTACATTTACGGCATTTGGCAGATGTTCTTATCCAGAGAGACACATGGTGAGCAGTTGGGGGTTAGGTGCCTTGCTCAAGGGCACATCAGGCTGCTGTTGGTTCCAGGAATCAAACCCACAACCTTTGTTCACAAACCCACTTCTTTAAACATTAGACTACAGCTGCCAAACATGTTTTTGCTGACTAACCACTGTCTTTCACAAGAACTGGTTATACATAGGTACCCCTCCAAATATACAGACAGACTAAAATATATAATTTTTCTCAATGTAAATCACTTTTAAAATATAAACATTATAAAGCAACTTGTTTCAAGATGTGATTATGTGCTGCATGCTCAATAACTAATCAAAATCACACACAATATTTGTAATTGCATAAAATGTTCAGCCCTAGTCAATTTATATTTTATTAGAAATCATGAATGCTTTTAATGAATACTATATTACACTCAAAAATCACTGAGATAGCTATGTACGTATTTAAAAAATAAAGATGTTTTACTTAAGAACTACAACTGAGGTTGAGGATGCAAACAAGACAACCCAAGCAAATCCTAAATGTGCAGAACAGCGATTTGCCCTTAACAGAAAGTGTAATAGAAAATGTATAACACAATTTTGTTGCAGTATGAATACAATCTGCAAAAAGAATAGAAAGATTCACAACATGGCATATTTCAGAGTGGCCCTGGCATGACATAAATCTGCATAAACTGAGCAAAGTGTAAGAACAAGTTAGTCTGACAGGAACTGCCTAGAACAGAAGCCATGGCATGCAAACAGGCATGCAAACGGCTGTCATACAAACAAGGCATTGTACTGAGTGAAGAAAGAGACAAGCATGGCCTAAGACGAATACATTCTGCGTGCAAATGAAAGAAGGACTGCAGCTAAACCTCTTCACTTGGTTTGGACTGTTACGGGAAAGCAAAAATACCTTTAAAACGTGATTAGCCAATGTATCACAAATCCATAACCGATCAAAACAGCCCAACGTCAACGGGTCACAGCGTTTCGTTTTTATTTTAATAAAGGAGATATCAAAAATGTGCAGTGGTGAGTACATGAATACAAAGGTATACTTGCGTGTGACGACAGAAAGGACACTGCATGCTGTGCGGTAGGGTGGTCATGTTATAGCCATTAGCTTAGCAGGTTAGCTTAGCAAATAACTGCACCGTCTCTTTAAACACAGAAGAGATGCCCGCTAACACGCAGTGTATGTTTTATACCTCAAATTGAAGACCCGTTCCCTTACTAATGTCATATGGCAACATTCTAAAATCACATTTGTTTGTAAAAAAAAAAAAAAAAAAAAAAAAACTGTAAACAAGACCCGCAGAAATTGTTTCTCTTGTCAGCTTAGCCAGTTTTCCAACTAGCATAGCTTAGCGCCTGGGCTTTAGCTTTCTGTGCGTGCAACCGAGTCCGTACTTAACCCACATAGTTGTTGTGCCTTATGTGAAACCATGGGCATATTTTCAATATTGCGTGTGGCTCCTGTTTGATTGCGTTTACCTGGAAATCACGTTCCTCGTTGAACCGAGAAAATCTGTCAGCCATTTTCTATCCGCTTCTCTCCGTCTCTCTCCTTCTCTTTCGGACACGAACCTCGGATTCTCTGGCACGCCCACAAGGGAATAGACTGACCAATAGCAGCGAGGGACTGGCTGACCGACAGCTTGAATGTCCAATCGCAGAAAGGACTGATACCTCAGATGACTTTTATGACAAGTTGTTGACCCCCCCCTCCTCCCATGCCACAGAACAACGACATGTTATCGATAACAAATAGGCGGTGTTATTTTATTTTGGCTTCAGCAACTGCACCGACAGGGTTTACTAGGCCACTCTTCCTTCTTCGCTGCGTATATAGATATATGTCTAATATCGTCGTTATTTGTAGTGTATTACAAAGATAATTGTAATAAGCCTTCAATATAAAGGTTTTCTTAATTCATTCTTTAATTCATTGTCAAATCACTCTTACTCATTTTTGGGTTTTGTGGATTATTTATGTGATTTTTAAAGCCTTATCGACCGTCCTGCATTTGTCAATGACTTGTAAAATGAAAACGGTTCAACAGCTGCGCAGTATAATTAAGAATGGAGAGGGCGCCCTCTAGTGACTATAGGAAGAAATGTCATCCACATGAATGGCTTCGTACTGTTGGACCTGCTTAACAAAAATATGCCACTACTAAAAAAACTGTACATACTCTTGTTACACACTTTGTGTTTACACAATTGACAAAACGAATCTATTATGCAAGTCTATTTTATTTTATATTAGATTTTGCAGCTCTTGTTTTTTTTCTGGTAATGTATTTATAATAGTCTATAACTAATGTAAACCATCTTGTCTCACATCCCACAAGTGAATGTTTCAGTTGAGTTTTCTTGGTGCACCGATACATCTGTATGTTTTTGTAAATGTGTTATATGTTCTACATTTTCTCCACCTTATCAGTCCATCCATTCATCAATTTATCCATCTATCAATCCTTCCAATCACCCACTTCAAGATCCAAGATTCAAGAGGTTTTTATTGTTAATACAGCCGTATACACAGTACACAGTGTATTGAAATAGCATTTCACGCAGCCCCCCACCCTGGTGCATTTGTAAAAAAAGATATAAAATATAAACAACAAAAATAAAATACTCTGAAGTACATATACTTTAAAACGAAAAGCAGATATGAAAGGAAATATATATGTATATACACTGACACAGAAGGACGGAAGACATTTTAAAGTGACATAGTGCAAATTATAAGTGCAAAAAATATTTCCTGTTTGGTCCTTGGGTTATTGCACAAGACAAAGACAAGACAGACATGTGCAGGTTGAGCTGCAGCAAATGGAGCTGCAAAACAG
>JBBIGC010000029.1:5509539-5525618 GCA_037576955.1 Lepidarchus adonis
GTGTGTGTGTGTGTGTGTGTGTGTGTGTGTGTGTGTGTGTGTGTGTGTGTGTGTGAGAGAGAGAGAGAGGGAGAGAGAGAGAGAGAGAGAGAGAGAGAGGGGAGAGTGTGTGTTTGAGAGAGAGAGAAAGAGTGAGTGAGAGAGACAGAGGTTGGGAATTTCCCAGAGTGACTCATGAAACAGAGAGCGAGAGGGGGGTGGGGTAGAAGAAGGGTATAAAGGTGTTGACTTTAAAAAGAACTTATATATTATTAGGCTGTTGTATGAAAAACGAGCAGAGTAGATTGTGTGAATTTCAAATAATGTTAAGAAAAAAAACTACAGAAAACGATAGCCTTCTTCAAAGAATCTCAGCTTTGCTGTGTCATTTACAGCGCCCTCTGGTGTTCAGTTCAGGAGCTCACAAATGATTGAAGCTGTTTGTGTGGGCAATTGTGTTCAAATTGTAGCTTAGGTCACGGTATGGAAACCGAAAGGACTTTTCTCACACTCGTGTCTAGACCTTCCTGGAACAATCCACTGCCAGAACAAGCAATCGGCTTTCTGGGAACAGACAGTCTGCCTGGCAGTTGGCTTCATTAGAATAATCTGACAAATGTCTTTAACCTGCCTGCCAGTGCATGTCTTTTATTGGGTTGTGACCAAAAAACTGACATGGTCTGACTTCAGCAAATATTAACTAGTTTCTTTTGAATACTACCATTCAAAAGGAATCGCAGTTTTCATTCATATAAATACCAAGTGTGTTGCTGTTGGTTCTATTTAGATGCCACTATTCTACAATTGCTTAGGGCATTTAGGAAGCTTTAAAAAAAATGAACTAAAAAGAATGACCAGAGCTGTAGATGACCAAAAATGGCTGAGAACGCTATACCTAAGTAAAAAAAATCAGAATGACTTCAACAGTGAATTGAATGATCAAAGAACATTGCAAATTACTATAAATTAACCTTGGAAGATAATGTCAATTTAAACAAACAATTATACAGAAGGAACTGTTAAATATATTCTTTTGGGTCACGGGGAAACTGGAGACGATCCCCACTGACTATGGGGAGGGTTCACTCTGGACAGGAGGCCAACCCAAAGACTGACAACCATTCACTCTGACACCCATGTTCAATTTCAATTTAGAGTAGCCAGTCAACTTAAACCACAAGCCTTTGGACAGGGGAAGGAAATAGATGTGAATAGATAGAGCATGCAAACTCCATGCAGAAAAGCACCTGTGGTTGACTCAGGGATCCAACCCAGTATTATGGTGCACTGTTGGCTCACAGCAAGAAGGTCAGGGTGAAACACATAAGTAAATAATGTGGCAAGACAAGTTTATTTTAGTAGTCTATTATCAGCCCTGTAGATCATTGAGTTATGTTATTTAACATTTAACATGTCAGCCTCAACCTCAGCCCTGGTTAAGTTAAAATAACAGCAATGACATTATTTTGAACTTATTGCCACTTTTCAGATGTTCTGAAAGTATTACACTGTGCTACAACTTACATTTACATTTACATTTATTCATTTGGCTGACGCTTTTGTCCAAAGTGACTTCCAGGTAGATTAAACTTCTAAGGTTTAATCTCCTTATGTGGATTTGTCTTTTCAGCGGAAAATGTGCTGCTGTCTGAAGATGGAAAAGACACATTCCTGTGCGACTTCGGACAGGCCGAGCGATTAGACCAAAATGGATTCAGTCTTTATGGAGGTAAACCCTAGTAGCAGTAGCAGACCCTCCACCAGCCACTGACGAAAAGAGAGGACACTAAATGACTGTGTATATATGGTTTTTTGCGTGTTCAGGTCTGAAGGGAACTGAGACACACATGGCTCCTGAAGTGGCTCGTGGAGAGAAGCGCTGTGACAAGGCGGATGTGTGGAGCAGCTGCTGCATGCTACTGCACATGCTCAATGGATGCCAGCCCTGGACCCGCTACTACTCCCGTCCACTTTGCCTCAAGGTAATGGAGGTTGCATATGTGTATTACATTATTTTCGGATATGTAACCTGTATTTTCACAATTGATGCAGCTATTTGCTGTTTGCACATAACTATATATTATTTATTAGCATTTCTTATTTTTAATTTATATTATTTTAAAATCTTGTTTTAACATTTATCTCGTGTACTTTGTTTTTTAAAAGCGATGTGTCTTATTCTATGTGCAGCACAGACGTGGGGGGGGGGGGGTTATTGCTGGAAAAAACATTTCAATGTATGTTTTATTTGTAGAACTACGTGTGATGACAAAGCATTCACAATGGAGAAAAAAGTGCAAAAAAATTCAAATATACCCATTTACCCTATAAAATATTAATGCTATTGATCAGACAAGGAAATGTGGGTATCTGAAAATTACTCTTTTGGCACAGCAAAGCTAACACACCTTAGAAATAATATTGATCAAGGTGGCTTCACCAATGAGATCTATTTTGTCCATTTTTATTAATAGCATGAGTCTGAAACCACATAAACAAGTCTATTTGAGAGCACTTCATAGCTGAGTTACACATTCCAGTATTAGCTCCTATGCAAAACTAATGTCACACACTTGTAGAGAGTGATTGTTGGTCATTGTATACACAGCACACTGTACCAAAATCAGCATCTGCTTTTGACCCCCCCATGTAGGAACAGAGGGCAGCTGACATGGACAGAGCCCAGGGAGCAGTGTCTGGGGGTGATCCCTGCCCAGGGGCACCTCCGTGGCACATTTGCTAGTGTGGGATTTGCTCAGAGGGGCAACTGCCATTACCATTACTCTACCACTGCCCCAAGGATCGCTAGCAGGGTGGTCTTGGCTTATTGGCTACATATAGGGAAAGAAGGAAACTGGAGAACTGCCAATTTCAAGCTTAGTCTAATTGCACCTGTGTCTTGTCTCAATGATTCGATGTTTTTGTTGCTGCAGATTGCAGAGGAGCCGCCACCGCTGAGGGAGATCCCACCTGACTGCAGCCCTCATACTGCTCATGTCATCAGTCAGGCTCTGCAGAAAGAACCAAGCCGAAGAGCATCAGCAAAGGATCTCAGAGTTCAAACAGCAAAGGCACTTAAAGAATGTGAGCACATACGTCTATGTGTTACATACACATAATTATTATATATACATCACTTGTATTTTCTAAGTGTTTTAATACCAAAACACAGTGTAATGGTCTAAAATATTTTTCACCTACTTTTCTTCTTCACTTTTCTTGTCTTTTTGATGCTCAGACCCACCACATACATTGCACATTAGACCCCAAAGATAAAAAATATGACATTCTTTACTGACTGTGTCTCTGCAGTGGGAGGCCTTCGCAGCCTTGTGAAGGGAGGACCCTATCAGAAGCCAGTGAGCAAGCCAGAGAGGTGTGATCTCGCCCCCTTCTCCCAAAGTTCTGTGCAGCAGTGGATGGGCCCAGGGCAGGAGAGGAGAAAGGGGGCAGCAACAGAGATGGGGCTGAAGTGCATGAGCATCTGTGAGGGAGAACTGAAGGAGGTGGGAGATAAGGAGGAGGAGGAGGCTGAAGAAGGGGGAGAGGAGGAGGATGTTAAGAGAAACAAAGGATGTCCTCCTCCAGCTTCAGCGCTCTACATCCACTCTTCATCCACCGAGCCAAGTGAACCCACTGAGCAAGAGCTCCAGCTCCGCAAACTCGAGAGAGGTCAGTTTCCGTCTGACATGTATTGCATATTATGACCTGTTCTCTGTAAACTCTTCCAGGTGTAACAGCCAGTGGTGCTCACTAGGGTTGCAGTTGACAATTATTTATGTAATCGATTTGCTGGAGCATCTGTCTCCTATGGATTAAAGGGACATTCTGGCCTAAAACTGCCTAAAAAGGGTCAATGTCATGATTTGGGGCCAAACAAAGTCAATATCATTTTTCTCTCATTAAGAAAGACTTAAAATATGAATAATAATAATAAAGCTTTAAAATGGAGATTCATGCCCGACACATAAAACCCATTTATGGAAACTAAGCTGCAAAAAAAGTTTTCAAGTGATCATGTCACAAAAGCAGCTTTACCACATATAGCAGTTTAGCGTTGTCCCCTGAGTATTAAGTACTAAGTACTAAGACATTAAAAGGTTAATTTGTCAATAGCATTTTTTATCATCACTAAAGTAACCAGCATGCACTGTGTCAGGGGAGCCCAAAGTCAGTCTTGGAGGGCTGATGTCCAGCACAGTTTAGTAGTTCTCCTCCTCTGACACATTCACTAAACCTGGCAATTAACAGGTGAGTTGAACCAGGTGTGTTTGATCAGGGAAACCACCTATCTGTGTTGGACACCGGCCTCCTGGACCAGAGCTGGACGCCCCTGCACCATGCAAACACATACTATGCTCATTTGGAATTTCCTTCCTGGCAGCTAGCATAGATACTGATGCACAGCTAAAGCTGGAAGTAGTGTTATTCTTCTGCATCAGCTTGTATATAAGTTCCTCTCACCTTTAATACACTTTAATAGTTTTTAAGCCAGCAAATCTGCTTTAAAGGCTCCTCTTATAACGCAATAGGAGGCAGATGGGTATTTTTTTAAAAGATGTAGTAATGGTTTCATTTTTAATTTTGGTTGTGATTTTTGTTGTGTCTAATAAATTAAATAAAATCTAATAATTATTATTAAATATACACATTAGAATGTTGTACTGTGATTGGTTGGCCTGCTGTTTGGGGGGTACCCTGATAATGGCCCATGGTGAGCTGGGATCGGCTCCAGCTTACCCACGACTTAGTTTGAAAAACAAATGGATAGGATGTTGTAGGAGATTAACCTATTTATTAACGGTTGTTGGTGTACTAATATATATTTTCATATCTTTGGTTCCTTTTGCACTATAATAATTCATCTCTGGAGTTCTTCTTCTGTGGTGTAAGAAAACAGCATAAACTTCATTGCTCCCTGTTGTTCCTTTACTGTACTGCAATTCGTTACATTAACTAATATGTTTGTGATAATAATTATTATAATATATTGTAGAGCATTAAATATTAAGCTTCTTTAAAGTGCGAATGACATTAAAATGGCATCAGCAGCAAAATTCCATGTGATCTTTGTTGACCAGTATTTGCAACCCTCCTGTTTACTCTGAAGCTAAAACACTGCTCTGTTTTTCCTTATAGATTTCTTCCTGAGCAGTCTGTCCCAGCCTCATTCTGCTGAACTGCAGGAGCAGCTGCTTTCCTGCCTGGGCAGCGACTGCCTCTCCACCAGAGAGATATGGGATAAAAAGGTAAACATACATAATTACCGTCAGTGCTGCATTAGGTCTATGTGCGCTGTGAGGAAATGCATCTCGCCAACATTGTATTAGATTACTCTGACAATAAGAGAAAATAAGGCTGCTGCTCACTGGAAGTTCAAGCTATTCTGCATGTTTTATTGTCCATGGGTGCTGCCAGCAAGCAGTAGGTGGCTATCAGAATAGTCCATCATTTAGTGTCTATGCTTTTAAAGGTCATAATACAGTGCCCTCTGCAATTATTGGTTCCCCTCGTTAAGATCTCATATATATATAGGCTCACACACAAAAAGGAGAAAAATCTAACCTTTAATTAAAGTGTATTTGTTAATTCGGACACAAATCTCACATTAAGAAACTTTTTTAATATATGAAATAATGTATGCCACAATTATTGGCACCCCTGTTGTTAATATGTTGTACAACCCCCTTTTGCCAATGAGACACTACTTACGGTAAACCTCTTCTACAATTGTGGAGGAGGCTGTTTATTAGTTAGTAGTAAGTGATTATTGCAAGATTTACTGAGAAGCCTGTGCTTCCTCAAATGTTACATTCAGACCACAGTAAACAACGCTTATTTACACTTCTCTATTCCTTCTGTGATGGGAAAGTCACACTTTCTCACACCCTCTCAGCCTTTGCAGTTTAGCTGTTGAAAGTGGGCATTAATAAAGTTTGTATATTTCATCAACATGCTGCAGTCAGTGTGTTTCATTTCTCTTCCAGGATTCAGGTCGCTGGTCTGTTGGACCCGGTGATGACCTCAGCTCAGGAGTGTTCTCTTACAACAGCCAGTCAGACGTCTTCAGTATGGACTGGCTAATTCCTGCCCACCAGCCCCCACCCCGCTGCTTTGAGGGTGAGTAATACATACTCTGACCAGCTGCCAGAATATATATTAGAAATGTAGTATAGTCTTAAGGCCACACAGTCGCTTTTTGGACTTCTCTTTTCAAATAAGTTTACTGGTTCTCAAACTGAAAATGAGGTAACAGATGCTGTAGGGAAGCTTTAGTTCTCTTAGTTCTCTAACCATTAGGCCACATCTGCCCCAAATGGTGGCTGTACCTGAAAATTTGAAGAAGTGTGTTCTAGGATTTTTACATAGAAATTGAACAAAAAGTAATTACACCAGGGTTGTTCAAACTTTGACTGTGACTGTATGAACCTGAAACATAAGGTTCTTCTTGTATAAGTAAAATGCTGTAAACCCTAATAATGATCATCATCATCAGTGCTGCAGAACAAAGGGAACCAAAGAAAATAAAAACACTCAAATGTATAATAATTATACTAATATTAATAGAAAATCATAATAAGGGCATATTTAATAAGTATGTTTGACCCCAAATGACAGCTAGGTGTAATTCTGAGCTGTTGTTTTGGTCTTGTGGTGCAGGGGTGGACGTTTGCATCAGGGATTTCAATGGCTGTTGTCTCCGTATCCGTGAAACGCCCCGGGTAAAAGTTGGCCACATTGCTGTAGGAATCAGTGATCAGGTAAGGAAGGCATGAAGGCACAAATATAATGATTTCCATTGTAACATGTTTAAATATGTTTATTGATATTTGTGTTTGTCTCTTGCAGATATCAGAGAGGGTGTTCAGTCTGCAGGATGAAGATGGTTCTCTGGTGCCCCATGACAAAGAGGTGCAGGAAACAGGTCTTTTCCTGCGCTGTGTCCCTGCCCCTGACTGTAGCCACACCCCCTGCTGCAAGCGAGCCCCAGCCTGCAGACACACCTCCTGCTGCAAAACACCATGGAGCTGGAGAATCCGAGATGGGGTGCTGGAGACCAGAAACTGATCACTCAACTCCTTCTGCATGTTGTTTCTCCTTTACAATAAGTTTGCTTCCACTATCATTAACCTGAAAGCTGAGCCGTCGTCACTTATGACAGCTTATGTCCAATTATGTATGGAAACACACTCTTAGTAATAAAGGTGCATAAAAGAAATGTTTGGAGGAATGCCATAGAACAGGGTGGGCAACTCCGGTCCTGGGGTCCTGGGGCCTCCTCAAACACCAGGTGTGTTTGAGCAGGGAAATCACCAAACTGTGCTGGACACCTGCCCTCCAGGACCAGCGTTGTCCACCTCTACTATAGAAGAACCACTTTTTTACTCTATAATGAACCATTTGTTTTTTAATGTAATGCTTTACATTTTAAATAACGTTTATACAAATGTAAAGAATTAACTGTACATCCAAGCCAAAAGACTTTTAGGAATCTTTATTTGTGTGTTTTTTTGAGTGTTTTTAGCAAAATATGACACAATTTTCCCCGTACCTGAATGCAGGTGATCAGCCAAGATTCGTTTCTCACAAGAGGGTGTAATCCCCTTAATTGGTGTCAAACGAGGCAGTTAGGTATACTTCATTAGAGTTGCTTCTGCAGGCAGCCGTGGCCTAATGGTTACAGAAGCGGGTTTTTGACTGAAGGGTCCCAGGGTCATATCCCAGAACCAAATTAAAGTGCCCTTGAGCAAGGAACCTAAAGTGCAACTGCTTGCCCTGTATAGCACTCTGAATGAGGGTGGGATGTAAAGCCAAACCTGTAAATTTAAGGGTTACACATCTGACAGAATACATTTCAATTTTTTACACATATGCTTGTGTCTTTAAGCAGCTCTTCTTACACTGTGAAAAAGTCTTCACTTTTTAAAAACCTTAATGTTTTTAATGGTGACATGGGCTATGTTTACAAATTCCCATGTGCACATAGCGGTTTTAAAGGCCTGTCTTGCCAATTCTTACTCATAAACCCACCTGTCAGTTAATCTCAGTAATTTCAGATCATTTGTGTGACACAGAGTCATTTCCAGTTTACTGTGCTGTAGCTTAACCATGACGGTGCATTTCCTCCTACTGCAACCATGCGTATGACTGTGACAATAAAGCCTATGATTTTCTTAAGTGAGACTAGTTGTCATTGTGAACACAGTCCATCACACAAATTGCACCACAATGAAGTGAGTGCTCTACATTTAACCCATTCACAGGTGGAGCAGTGGGCAGCTATCAGCAGCACTCAGGGAGCAGTGTAATGGGGCGCTACCTTACACAGTGGTGTCTGGGTGGGACTTGAACCTGCAACCTTCTGATCCCAAGGGCAAGGTCCTGGATTTAAAGGGAATATTGGCAGCACGTTGAAATACTGAGTAACCTGTCTTTAAAAAGAAACTAATGTGTTAATGAAACGCAGCCTTATTTGACTTACTTCTGTTAATCTCCACCCATTTACTGAGAAGAAAGGAGTGTTTCAGCTGTGAGCATATTTTATAAGAGGCAGAATACAGGGCAGGCAAACAGAAAAAAAAAATTCCGTAGGTTTCTCTGAAAGACATAGTCACTTTGACTGGGGGCCAAACTGATGGCCAGACAACTTGGCATTTCGTATGGAGAGTGGGTATGGAATAGTAAGTATCTACCAAACATGTTTGCCGATTACACAACAGTGGTTGGTCTCATCACTGACGAGGATGAGTTCAGGCCTCTTATTTCTGTCCGAACCTGAACCGCCTTTTACAGAGCAGTGACCAAACCCGACCCAAACCCGACATGCATTTATAGGTTTCTGTCCGAACTCGACCCGAACCTGGTTGGAATTTTAATGTTTGGCAAAATAGCCGCTGCTAAGCAATTATGCTTATAAAAAAATGCTTGTGTATCCTGCGTTTATTAAACAACTGGTAAAAGCAATCAATGATTGCACCGTGACAGGTCACAAATGCTAAAAATATGACACAAGAGGTACCATGTCATGGTCTATTAAAAATTTTATTCAGGACTTATCACCAACAAAACTATTTTTGTGAACATTTTAAATAAACTCTGACAACTATTTAAACTAGGCTATTTACATAATCCAAACAACATCAACAGTGGATGAAGTTGGGTTCGCTGCTGCTGCTGCTGCTGCTGCTGCTGGCTGAAATGGCAAGAACGCCCCGCGCAAGGACACTCAGTTTCAGTAAGAGAGATGGTGTTCAACCCACCAGGCCAGAACATCTCTGTCTTCTCACATTTAGTGATTCTGAGTGCTGTACAGTTCCACTTCATCCTTTTTGTGCTGATGATGGTGATCGATTTCAGGAAGTCTGGCAAAGATCACCATATAGACCTCATCATAAATGCTGCTGCCATGGAGAGGATCAGCAGTGTTAAATTCCTGGGTGTGCACCTAGCTGACGACCTGTTCTGCTCCACTAACACCACAGTAGTAATCAAAAAAGCCAGAAGCATCTCCACCCCCTCAGGAGACTCAGAAAAGACATCTAAACATTTAAGTCCATAAGTTGAGTTATGTGTAATAAAGTGAAAAGACAAAGGAAAAAAAGAACTGAACTCATGAAGATAACAAGGTGCAAAATGGCATAGAAAGCCTAAACCGAGAAACTCTGCCCGCTATCAGTACTAATTACTTTGACTTGAAAAAGCCAAACTGTTGTTTTCTCTATTATTAATGTGATGTAATGTAACATATTACTATTTTGTGTTTCCATTGACTTTGCATTGTGCCTATGGGAAATCCCATATAACTTCCTGGTTTCTTTATTATGTGCCTTCTCCAGGACATGGGGGCGAATTCAATGAACCAACAATGAAACATGTACTCCACTAGGTGGCGCTGTGACACTTGTTTTTGTACCGATTTTTGGGTACAAAGTCCCCTAAAACTCAGACTGCAGCCTTAACCGTACCTTCGATTTTAGTTCTGATTGCAGGCTTTTGTGCACAAGGGTCGGACGACCTCCGAAAACAAAAAATACAAAACAAAAATGCCACATGTACCCCAGTAGGTGGCGCTACACCAAGCATCCAAAAATTTGTGCTCATATCTTGAGAACTGTAATAACTATAATAGACGTTTTTGTCTTCATGCTCTATACTGCATACTGGATACTTTGTGACGTGTACTATGCTAGCTATAGGGTTCCGCCCGAGCGGCCCTTCCGGAGCCCACCACCAGAGGGAGCACCAGGTCTTGGAGTCAGTCCCCACAGGTGGGGGCGGGGCCAATGTTGAACGTTCAAGCAGTGACTCAGCGCTTCTTTAAACTCAACACAAACCTTGTAATATACAGTAGGAGGAGCAAGTGAGAGGCACACTGCAGTGAACGGTGAGTCCACACGCGCTGATCACATGCTCTGTGTCTTGCCTGAGTCTAAGAACTGCAGCAGTAGCGTCTGGCGTTGCCTGGCAAAGGGCTCTTGCGCAGCCATTAACCCCATCAAACCTGAATTTTCTGCTGAGCAAAAAAAATATTTCTCAGTTGATTTTTACTACTTTGTACCATAGCAATGAAGGGAAATAATTCTTTTTGTGATAACTCATGTTTTTATTGGTCTTTTTTCATGTCAATTACAATGGACGACTTAATGAACATAAAATGCCATTAAAACTTAAATTGAAAAAGGCCATGTTTTTAACATAGGAATCATGTAACAGCTAATCACATGCGACTCAAACATCTGCAACTACTAGTAATAACAGATCACACAACTACTAAACAAATGACAAATAATATGCATCTGCTCCATCTTCCCATATATTCTCTCACTTGCGATGAGCAGCCTTGAAGCTGTTACGGTGTGGCACAAAGCAAAGGTGGATGTTGTTTTCTCTATTATTAATGTGATGTAATGTAACATATTACTATTTTGTGTTTCCATTGACTTTGCATTGTGCCTATGGGAAATCCCATTATAACTTTCTGGTTTCTTTATTATGTGCCTTCTCCAGGACATGGGGGCGAATTCAATGAACCAACAATGAAACATGTACAAGGTGGATGTTGCATTTTTCACAGAATACATGTGTTTTCCATGTGCATTGTGGCCTTTTGCATCTGGTGGCCTCTTTTCATCATAATTTGGCATGTGATCAACCATTTCATGCTGCACTTCAGGTAGAGGCCTTGCATCCTGAACTCGTGGTCTGTGGGCATGTGGTTCTGGTGGCTCTTGAGTCACGATAGGTCTTCCACGTTTGGCTGCCACTGTTCTTTGGACCCTCACAATACACTGGGCCACATTCATCTTAAAATGGAGAAAATCAAGGATGTCTTTTGTCTTGATATGGGCCCTTCTTGCATCCAACCTGTACTCAAACCAACTGTTGACCACAGCCAGATCAAAGGCATGTGTGATCATTCTCAGGGTCCACTTTCTTGACCGATTTTCTGTACAGACTGACAAGTTGATCAAGCAGGTCAACTCCTCTCATCGCTTCATTGTACAGCTTGACCACTTCTGGACGAGACACCTTCAAAAATCTTCCCTGCTTTTTATCCCACTGCTTCACTTTATCCATTCTGCCAACTCCAACAAAGTTGGAGGCCATGACAACTGATCCGTCAAACCATTTAACCAGTGCAACCTTACCATCATGGCTTACAGCTTCATCCCAGCAACCTCGCTGCATTTTTGCCATCACCAAATGCAAATGTGACCAAAGCTGGAAGAATCTGTCACAATACATATTGTTTCACAAAATACCAATGTCCATCCCGGCTTCCCAGTACATAGAGACTCTTGGCATTTTTAGCACGCCCATTGCAAGATGGAGACCAATGGGGATTCTGATTTCCCCTGATGTGGTGGGTTTGAAACCTAGGGTGCCACTTTGTATGGCATAGATGTTGGTGCTGTAGTGATAGGAGGTCACTGTTTTTTAGGTGTAGCCAATACTTCATCATTCTTTTCTGTATTTTTAGTAATAGAGGAAATTGGCCTAATTCAGCTCTGCACATGTTATTTATAATTTTTCTCTGAACATGTAATATACTCTTACAGAACTCATTGTGCATTAGTTCTACAGGCTGCTTGTCCCATTGGTGTAAATTTTGGGTTGAGAGTGATCCCGAGACTTTACTTCCGCACAGGAGAATGGATTCAATTATTTAGTTATTTATATATGCGCCCAGAACTCAGAAAGTTTATATGTTATATAAATAAAATTGAATTGAATTGAACCCAAGAGCTGGGAGTAAGCAAATACATTTCAAGCCAAACTCTTAAAGTTTATTCATTAACTTTTGCCTTCTAGTTGATATCAGCTTCTTTAGTCCTAATTGATGGCCTCTAAAGGCTTCTCATTACCCAGGATGCACACAGGAAAAACTTCATTAGGGGTAAATGAACTCTCCAAAGATCTTCGTAATCTTATTGCTGAATAGCATTCTGATGAGAATGGTTATAGGCTCATTTTCAGAATGCTGAATGCTCCTGTGACCACTGTGGGGGTCATTATCTGGAAAGAGCATCAGTTCACCATAAACCAGCCACGATCAGGTGCACGCAATGGACTGAACCATGCCAAACCCTTGTGGTGAAGACACCCCTGCAATTACTATAACAAGGTCATTTTAAATCCTCTAAGTTTTTAAGTAGACTATAGTTAAACATTGATGACCCCAGTATATATTATCCTTGCTGTATTGGAATATTTACTAGTCTTTACGTTACTGCTTCTGTATGTACAGTTCCTGTCACACCTTAAGCTTTATTAGACATTGCTACATGCACCATGATCTGTGTAGAAATGTTAACTCACAATGAATGTGTAGTTATTATTGACAAATAACCTTGCACCTAAAGAGAAAACACACACTCACACACCATCGCATACATGCTGCTGTGATTTTTCATCAACTGTTGTAATCACATGGGTTTTAAATAATTTCTCCACACCATAATGAAATCCATAAAAATGGTTTATTATTTCTTATTATGACTTACAAAACAAATGAATGGGCTCACAGCAAGAAAAAAAAACAGGTTCAGGGCACCAATTTAGCGAAATTCATACATGTATACAAAGATGTAGAAAAAGATGTAAAAGTGGCAATCGTATCAAAGGGATTCCATAGTAAAAAGGCCAAGGCACTGTGAACGTAAAAAGAAATAAAAAGATACTGTATCCAAACAACCAAAAAGAAAAGTGTATAAAAAGAGTGATTACAGACGAAAAAACATGGTTTGGACTAACCATGAAAAAATACAGTACTGAGAAGCTGACGCTGAAGAGACAAAGATAAGTGATACCAGACTGTGTCTATAAATGCGACACACACACACAGGGTGGTTGCAGCAGAATGGAATATCAAGAATACCTGTTTCTCCTCAGTTAAAAGAAGGTAGATCTAATTCCAAACTACATCTATGAATGTGTATGAAGTGTGCCTCCTCTGAAGTCTTTAACTTCCCCTCAGATCCGGTTCCTGTCCTATTCCAGCACCAAATACAACCGAGTCAAGTAATTAAATGCTGAATCCTTATGAATGGACTCACAGCAAAAGCTGTGTGCTGCCTGAGGCTCCTCCAGGAACAGAAGACTGCAGATTGTCACGCCATGTTCGCTGCAAACACCCTGTGCTGGCTCGAAACGTATTGCAAATGTTCATCACCAAAAACGCACAATCACGTCCAAACACACAGACATCTCCAGACATGCTTTCTTGAAGGATATGAACGTCAAGAGACCGTGAACGCAGGAGAAAAAGAGAAAAAGAACGAGGGAGACAGCATAGTACCTCCTGAGCCTACTGCTAACAAATCAGGAAATTAAAAAAAATGTAAAACATGACATTTAAGCAAGTGTGAACCCATTACAAATAATAAATGATCTTAATTGAAGCCCAAGTATGTGCAATTTCTATGCATTGAGAGAGGAGAGTGATTCAAGTAGGCATGCAGAAGTGTGTCAATTCCTTCAAATACCTAATCTATGCAATATAGACTGAAAACAAAAATAAATAACTTAAAAATATGCCCCGTCCAGGCTCTTGCACGTCCCTCGGTCTGTCTCTCATTTTCCTTTTTCAGTGCATGTGTTACTGAGGTTTGAGTAAGTATAAGAGAAAGTGAATAGACTCAAAGAGTCAGAGGAGCAATTGTGTAAAGGAGAAATTGAACATTACGCCTGCCCTCTCTTTCCTCTTCCCTCTTTCTCATTCCCATTACGAAGGAGTAAACCCTCGTCCACTGTATGTCTAATCATTCTCCTTGTATGCCATGGTCTCTGCCTCATCTTCCCTCCCCTTTCCCCTTCAACACTCTGTCCCCTTTATCAACTGTCTACCTCTCTCGCTCTCTGCATTAACTCTTTTCCTTTACACTCTCCGTTTCTTGTGTTTTCACATCTTGCGCATGACCAGCACAGTGGTGAGAACTCCAGCTAGAAAGACGCCAACAGTCTGCCAGGTAGGTGTTCCAAAGTAAGACCGGATTCCTTCCTGGGAGGAGAAAGAGAAAGAAAGAGAGAAAGAAAGAGAGAAAGAAAGAGAGAAAGAAAGAGAGAAAGAAAGAAAGAAAGAGAGAGAGAAAGAAAGAGAGAAAGAAAGAAAGAAAGAAAGAAAGAAAGAAAGAAAGAAAGAAAGAATTTCTATGGTTATATCAGGCTTAATTAGGACTATACAGGATTGGCCCAATTAGCATTGTAGTGATTCGTGATTTCCGATCATTGTGAACACACCACTGCACACAGTGCACCACTACAAAATTTGTCCTCTGCATTTAACCCATCACACATGCACACGTTGATAGCTGCCCACTGCCCGGGGAGCAGTGAAGTTGGGACAGTACCTTGCTCAGTGGTGCCCGGGCTGGGACTTGAACCTGCGACCTTCTGATCTCAGGGGCAAAGTCCTAACCACTAGGCCCCCACCTCAAACAACTGACAAAACTGAAAAATGAGTATAGGAACAATTACCCAGCCGCCCTGTTCCCTGATCCAGTTAATCACATGGTCACGAAGGTGATCTATGGTCCAGTTGATGATGGTTTTAATGATGTCATCAAGCTTTGTCACCAAAGCCTAAATGTTGAGTGTGAGCAGGAGACAAAACCAGTTAAATATAATTAGGATGCCCCCATATACAAACAGGAACAATGAGCCCTTAGCTTTAACATTAAGAACAAATGTGTATTACTGAGAATAACGCTAAAATTGCATTTTTCCATTATATTGTGTTTTTCATTATATAACATTATATATTTGCTTATTCTAAGTTTATGAATACGGGATTGGAATGGATTTAACCAATTGTGCAACCTCACCTTGATGACAAGTCGACAGGCAAAGTAGAAAAGTGCCACCACCCGTCCCCAGTTAAACTTGCCATCAGAGAAGATTTCAAAGGCGACTTTCATGAATACTTCTTTTGTCGGTTGTAGTGCTGAGTCGTTTATCATACTGAGAGGGAGAAAGAGAGAGAGGTCCTTGTGTTACGTCGCACTTGACATACGGCAATTTGTGGTTATGATGCTGGTTGCTTTTTTTTCTTCTTTACACAGCGGTTGCAAAATAAAAAAGTTCATATTGGAACTAGTTGGCGAGTGGACTGGACAAATACACTCAGCGGCATGTGGCACAATATGAGAGAGACAATGTTGTGCCATTTGCTCTCTTTCGTTTGTGCTGCTTGTTCGGAAAATTCATTATGGCTCCCAAGCGTAAAGCAGACTCTCCAGTAAAGGTCAGGAAGTGCTGTACTTCATTACTGCTGTGGTGATCTATGTGTTTACATTACTCATGCTCTCACCGCTAACGAACTACAACTCCCAGAAAGCAACTCTCTTTCCACCTCTTTTTTGCCCGTATTACTCACCTGTTTTCCCACACAAGACACTACATAGGCCACAATGCATTGAACCCATTAAATACATTAAATAAATTTAAAAAAAAAATTTTTTTTATTGGCCTGTTGCAGCAGCTCCGCTCTTTACGAGCTTTTTTCTCAACTTTTTCTTATTACTATTTTTACTTTCTAGTCTCTGAAATAGTTTTTAAACCCTATACAGACAAAATGTACTTCAGTTTCGTGCTAGTCTTAG
>JBBIGC010000029.1:5540430-5551328 GCA_037576955.1 Lepidarchus adonis
TGAGTGTGTTTGAAGAGGGGAAACTACCAAAATGTGCTGGACACCGGCCTCCAGGACCTGAGTTTGACACCCCTGCTCTAGCCCAACCAAGTATTTAGTGCATAGAAATGAACATACTTTTCAGAAGCCTGACATTTCTCTTTAAAATATAATTTTTTAATTGATCTTATTGTCATATTTTAATTTTCTGAGACATCTGTTGGCCATAATCATTGAAGTTCCAAGAAATAAAGGGCTGACATTTCACTCTGTGTAATCAAATGAAATATGAATTTCACTTT
Organism: Lepidarchus adonis; assembly: GCA_037576955.1. NCBI lineage: Eukaryota > Metazoa > Chordata > Actinopteri > Characiformes > Lepidarchidae > Lepidarchus > Lepidarchus adonis. The sequence continues at coordinate 5,540,712 of JBBIGC010000029.1, forward strand.
CTGAAAGGAACGTCAAGAAAAATGTAACTTGTTCACAATATTCAATTTTTTAAAGATGTACCTGTATGTAACAGTGACAGGTAATTGCAACAGGAACTTAAGTTTCAGGTTTATAATGTTACTAAAAATATTTAATATTCGTTACAATATTAAATAATTCCAAATAATGCATTTTGGGCATTATTCCAGAAGTCCTGCTCTTTGTTCTACATTCTCTCTACAAACTTCAGTCTGGTCTTGATGTTTATTTTTGAGAGCAAATGTTTCCTCCCATGCAAGTTAAAGTTGTGCAGTCTCTTTCTGACTGTAGAGGAATGCTCTTTCTCCTATGATGACATTTTAGGCTTTTTGGAGACTTCGTTCAGCATCTTGCGTCTCCTCTTGTGAACTTGCTTGGACAGTCAGACATGGTCAGGTTGGCAGTTGTTTTGGAAGTTCTTGAATCTCCCAGTATTATTAAAATTGAGATTAAATATCCACGTCCAAGAATGTTACAAAAACACACAGGAATTTATAAGGTGTCCTAAATGTTTCACGTAACTGTACAAACTATTTACACATGCTGCATTTTTTGTGTGTTTTTGTTTTGGGAAATTCTAACCCAACAAAGGTTTTGGTGCTGCATTTACATAAGTGATTTCATTGACTTTTGACTTGACTGAATCTTGACCGATTATGTCAGGAGACAGTTGTTGTGGGGGTGTTTTCTAGTTTTTTTATGCTGTGAAGGTGCTATATAAAATCAACGTATATTAAAATGGAAATTTCTGTTCATTATGTTTTGTCAAATTACTTCTTTAATGCTTTGCTTGATGGAAGTGGGTGAAGGTAGAATTATCCACCTCATGCATGAACAAAGACACATACAAAAGCCAATACCTACCTTGTTTGAAAAAACATTGAATATTTTCCATTTGACAGCAGTGTTTTTGACGGGTTGAGCAGCATTTGAGGTCATCCTGTATTCTTTGCTTGTTTATACATGCATAAACACTTATCTATACAGGGTGCCCACTGGAATGCTCCATCTGTTATTCAGCTATAAGTCTGTTTTAATGTAGCTCTCTCTTTCTTGTATGTTGTCTGTATGTTATTGTATGTAATGTAATATTAATTCTCTGATCTGTAGGCGAGATGCATGGTACTGTTCATCGTCGCTTGCTGGAGGACAGACAGGGAGAGCTGAAGCCTGGTGTTGTGCTGCTCCTTAAACAAGTAATGTAGCCCCTGTTCAGAACACATGGCATTAATGACAACGTGGGTATTTTTGTAGGTGGGACAAATAGACCTTTTCAGGTAGGGATGTGCTGATAGTTTCTGGGTGAAAAAAATGATAAACACCTTGCTATAGCTGATATTTATAAATTGTAGTTTTACGTAATTTAGCAACTCTGATTATGGCCACATCAGTCTGGTTCTGTAGCTAGTCTTCAATTTTGCACAATTTGGAGTGGCTCAGGATATATTTCACTGCTTGTTGTACTTGTATAACTAGACATGTGACTAATAAAGATCTTGAATCGGTTTCCTAAGCTCCCCAAAGCAGAGACAAGCTAAATAGTTACTGTAGAGAATTCCTATCATCACAATAGTAACATTATATATCAAAGCAGCCTGAGCAGAATCAACCAGCTAAGGACAGAGCTACTGAACATAGCTTAGTATAATGTTTTCCACACCTAGCTACTGCAGCTGAAAAATACATTATTATTTATCAAAACCAAAACATTCATATAGAAACTTGGTATTAGTTTAGATTAACATCCTCTCACCTCATGAACACTTCATGTGCCGCACTTTTCCCAGCAAATGAAGCTGTCAATCAAGGCACAGTGAAGTCCGTGGAGATGTGGTCAAGGTGAAAAGTGGCCAATAATGAGGGAGACCATGTCTTCCTTGGTTTCCACCCCAAATTGTCTAGTCACATCCACACGAGCGCAAAATAGGCTTAATGCGAACAAATGCTATTCGCTCAAGATAAAACCAGACACATGTATCTTTAGTATTAGGAGCCTAATACTATATGAATAGTATTAAAAGTCTTTCTTAATGTATTTTTATTGTCTTAAAGTTCCTGGCACACTGCTCACTTGGTATCTGCTGAACCTATGGAAAAATTTCCTAGCTGCTTAGACATTTTCTGGTTTTAATAATTAAATAATGTTTGGGTCGGCTAGCATGTTGGCCACAAACAAAGGAAGTGGTGGCCTGATGGTTAGGACCTTGCCCTTGGAATATGGTCTCAGGTGTATTTCCCAATCCATACACACCTGAAGTTCTCTTGAGCAAGGTACCATCCCCACAACACTGCTACCCTGGTGATGTTGCTCCACGTGGGCACAAGTGATGGGTTTAATGCAGAAATCACATTTTGTTGTGCACTTTGTGTCCCTGTGTTTACAATGATGATCACTTTTAAATGTCACTTTCAAAGTAGGCTTTGCTAACGTACAGACCGAAGTTGTAATATAAAATTTTGTACAAACAGTCTACACAGTCTAAACAGCTAGAGTATCTATTGCTGTTCACCTCTTTTTGATTCCACCAACAATGATGGTCATTAAAGTAGGTGCATTTCCTTGGCTGGTGTTGAAATCAGGTGCATAAAAATCTCAGAAGCACTGATTCCTGACCATATGTCAGTAGACCATGACCACTTGTTTTTTTTGTTTTTCTTTAGTACTAAACTAAAGTACTTAAATAATGGTCCAGCCTTTTAATCGGGATCTTTTTTGCACATGGTTTCCCAGTTTCCAGTACAGAAGAGCCATTTAAGCAGCAGGTTTTGCCACTGTGGAACTGAGGGTCTTGGAAAGTGATGTTATTTTGCTCTCTCTTGGCACAGGTGGGTGTGTTCTCACCCTCTCATCGGAATCACTACCTGAATGTCACATCCAACAACTTGCTCAGAATCTACTCTTCTGATGGAGCCCCACATGCCTCCTCCCAACTTTCGCAGGCTGCTCTGGTGTGTACATGTTTCATCGGCATAGTGCACTGAAATATTTTTGCATCCAGTTCTGGTCCTGTAGGGCCATGTCCCACACAGTTTTGTGAATTTTCTCATCAAGCACACCTACCACACCGTGCTGGGCACCCCTGTTATAAAGGAAATACAATATGTGCACAGATCATACATTATAGGGCAAAATCTGATTTCTTTACAGCCTATTTGACACATTTTATGTATTTCTGATAATATATTTTTACTCTTAATCTGACGTTTTAACTTCTGTTCAGAGTTTGACTAATTTAGTATAAATGTGATAAATATTAACTGTTAAATGCAATCTCACTATGCATTTCAGAGTACATCATGAACATATCATCAGGCTTTGATCAACACATTAATTTTTAGTTTGATTATAGACAAATTGCAAAGCTGTGTATTAACAAGAAAACAATTGTGTGTTGGCTTATTGTGCAATCTTACTGTGTTCAGTTTTTTTTACTAGTTAAATTTACTGACATTTAAAACATTTTTTTGACCTGGCGCAGATGTTTTACTGGGGTATTGTCTGTTGCAACTTGTTGGTTACTGTTTGATCCTGCAGTGTTAAAACTAGTAATGAGATTTTATGTTTTTTTAATTAAACCTTTAATTTCATGTTTCAGCAGTGCGAGTCCTCCAGGCCTGTAGTGGGGCCTGTTTGTCAGATGGAGTTGCGTTATGATGATGATGATGAGGAGGAGGAGGAGCAGGAAGCACAGAGTGTTAATTTAACAAACCCTGCAGTTCCTGTCGCTGGGGTAATCCAACCTTCAGAGCTGGGGGCCTCTGAGGATGTCATCTGGGGTGCAGGTAAAGTCCTGAGGTTCATGAAATGGAAATTATGTTATGCATGACTTAAATACATTTATTGTAAGGTGTTTAGGGTTTGAGATGTTGGAGAACTTCTCCAGTTTCATTTAATTTGCCCATAAGCTTAAATTAACATTCTCATGCATCCAGAAGTTGTTCAAAACGGCAATAATGTTGTACCAAAATCATCACATTTCAGATCTCAAGGTAGACATTTGGACAAATGAATGTATATATTTTCATTTTATAATTTATTTTTCACAGAATACTAAAACTACTGTCAATGACCATTTCTCTATCAAGGAAATTTCCTGTAACACACAAACAAATTAATGCTGCAAGTGATTCCAAACTTTTGAACAGTACAAGCTGTGAAGTTCTAAATATGTAAGAGAATAGGTACACTTTCACCTTTTAACAGTACGACATTTATAATGTAATATTAATGTGTGTATGTTTATCTTGCAGATGATCTTGATGAGCTGCTTGGGGAGTTGCCAGTTTAGTCCTACAGCCCCCAACACTAAGACTCCTAAGGTTTGCATGGAATTGCACTGTAATAACAGACCATATCCAATGACCCTAAGTTTTGAACTTTGCCTTTTGTTTAGAAGTTCTTTTGTAAGATATGTATATAATCATAGAGCAAAAGCATACAGAGAAGATGAAAAATAAATATTTGTCAGATTTTTGACTTGTGCTTTTTCCTTTCAAGTCTCAATGCACCCAAGGTAATGTTCAGCTGAAAGAAAGCACCTTTGAGTTTCTATGAGCAAATGTCCGTATTACATAACCAATTTGTTGACATGAACAACCAACCAGTTGCTTGAACAAAAGCAATCTGCACTTTTTAAGATTGCTGCAAATGGAAAGAAATTGTGAGTAGAGAAATAGGAAGTTACTGAGCGTTTGTAATAGTTAGAACATGTTAAATCTTTACCAATCACTCCCCAGCCTGAAATAAGTTTGAGCATCAAAAATTCATAAATAGCCAATCAAACCGTCTGTATTTTGCATATATTTTACACACATCGCTGCCTCCTTCAAATGAAAACTCCTCTCTAAAACAGGTAAATCCCAAGAAACCACCAGTATTATATATACACAGCCATAAGGATTCACTTATTACATTGTCCATCTTTACATTCCTGCACACTAGGAACTGCTATCCTCCTCCCCTCGTCACCCAGAACCAGATCACCCAGCATTGGGGTCATTTGTTTTCACCTATCCCAGGCTAGTTCAACTATTATAGATCTCCCTGTACTTTATGCCTCATGTGCATATGCTGGGTCTGTTGCTCCAAGCTATAGTTTTCTATCGGTCACTTCTAGAACCTGCGACTGTTTTCTTTTCTGTTGGTTATTGTTATCTGGTGTCGACCACAGGAGAATGGGTTCCCTGCTCAGCCTCAGATCCTCTCAGGGGTCCTCTTAGGGAGTTGTTCTTTGCCTATGTCACTCTTGGCTTGCTCATTAAGCTGCTTTGTGACCTCAGTTGTAAAAATGGCTATAGAAATAAAATTAACTATTATGTACAGTCCTACGATCTCCTTCTAGGGTCATTTAGGATCATCAATGCCCCTGTAAAATTGCTCCTGGACATTTTTCTACCTGACCAGAATTATATACCTTATATATAGATGGAATAAAAACAAATGCAATTTATAGCATCTTGGTATGTAATCATTATTTAATTTTACAATTAATCTTTTTTTTCCCTTTTATTTCATTGTTACATAAAACCCAACCTACCCAAAGTGCACTTTAGTAAAATGTGAGAAAAATGTAGGTAGTAAACTGTTTAATGCTTGCCCTGCTTGTGTATTTGTTGGGTAAAGGGTAGTGAATTTTACACAGAGCTGTGAAAATTCCATGTTATCTAACCTTCTCATTTTTTTTCTTTCTATCTCCTATCTTTCTCAGTGCTACTGACACAATCATTCCTTTTCTCTCTCTCGATCCCGCCAGCCCCTCCCTCCCTGAAGCTATTGTGTGTCCTAATTATCTCCAGTTGAAGCTTATTCCCCATAAGTCATTATGAAGTTATGAAAGTGTAATTACTTATTCAATCTTCACAAGCGTATAAGGGCGTCTCTCTTTTATTAATGATTTGATAAAACATCACATCTCCTCTCCGCTCTGCCTGTTTTGTCCTTTCGGTTATGTGCCTGGCCCCATGGGTAGAACTGAAGGGGAGCGTGTGTGTTTCTCTGAAGTTTGGAGTGTTTTGAGGGAACTTTGCAAGTGGTGGGCGGGGATAAACTTCTGAAGTGCTGCCAGATGGCAGAGGTGGGCTTCAAATTTCTGTTGTTTATTACTTTCTCCCTGGTATCTCTGTGATGTTCCTGACAGGCCTTAAATAGTGTCTCAGGTACAAAGGAAACAGTAAACTGATAGTGTTTTTGGATGTACATAGGTTTCTTAGGCTTGTTAATGACACAATAGGCCTTCACTAATGGGGTAACCATATATTGGATCAATAAAATATCCTTTTCTTCTTAAGCACATTGAATGACCTCTTAATCGGATAAAGTGCTATTTAAATAAACAGGCCTTATCTTAATGAGTGCAAAGCATGTATACAGTGCATGTAAAGAGTTAAAATGGCAGGTTGTTGTGTATAAAATATATCATATTTCAATACGTTTTTCAGTTATACAGGTACATTTATAAAAAATTTGAATATCGTGAAAACGTTTAATTTGTCTTGACATGCCTTTGAGAATATGTCAAGCCTTTATTTCTTAGAATTTCGCTAATTATAGCTTACAGATAATAAAACCCAAATTCACTGTTCCAGGAAATTAGAATATTGTGGAAAAAGTTCAATCTTGGAAAGTCATGGTGTCGCACACTAATCAGTTAATTAACCTAAAACATTGCTAAAGGTCTTCTGAGTCTTTAAATGGTCTCAGTCTGGGTCAGGAGGCTACACAATCATGGGGAAGACTGCTGACTTGACAGATGTCCAGAAGACAGTCATTGACACCTTCCACAAGGAGGGTAAGCCACAAAAGGTCATTGCTAAAGAAGCTTGTTGTCCCGGCAGCAGAGACAACCAGCCTTGAGAGGATTGCAAAGCAAACTATTCAAGAATTTGGGGGAGCTTCACAAGGAGTGGACTGAGGCTGGAGTCAACACATCACGATGCACTACACACAGACGAATACTACAGCGGCTACAAATATCGCATTCCTCGTGTCAAGCCACTCCTGAACCAGTGGCATTTTCAGAAGCATCTTACCTGGACTAAGGAGAAAAAGCACTGGACTGTTGCTCAGTGTTCCAAAGTCCTCTTTTCAGATGAATGTAATTTCTGCATAACATTTGGAAACCAAGTTGCCAGAGATACCAAAGCTGGTTCAACAACCAAAGTGTTAATGTGCTTGATTGGCCAACTAACTTGTCTGACCTGAACTTTATAGGGAACCTATGGGGTATTGTCAAGAGGAAGATGAGATACCAGACCCAGCAATGCAGACGACCTGAAGGCTGCTATGAAACCAACCTGGGCTTCCATTACACTTCAGCAGTGTCACGGCCTGATCACCTCCATGCCACGTCACATTGATGCATTAATTCATGCTAAATGAAGCCCAACCATGTATTGAGTGCATAGGAATGAACATACTTCTCAGAAGCCTGACATTTCTGTTTAAAATATATATATTTTTATTGATCTTATGTTATATTCTTATTTTCTGAGACAGTTAATTTTGGGGTTTATTATCTGTAAGCTATAATCATTTTAAAAGCATCCAAATCCATTAGAGGAAAAAATTTATTAAGCAGATTGCATAAATATATACACCCTTACATGTTTTGTGACCCCAGATTTTAAGTTCTGTGACCCTAGAAACACCACTTCCACTAATATTTTGTTGAAGCAACTGATTTGATTACAACATTGTGTTTTTGGGTGCGAGTCTATCAGCTTAGCACATCATGACTTGGCAATATTTGCCCACTCTTCCTTGCAAAAGCCCTCCAAATCTGTCCGATTTCGAGGAACTCTCTTGTACACAGCCCGCTTCAGTTCATCCCACAGATTTCCTACTAGATTAGCTCTGTGCTCTGGCTGGGCCATTCCAAAACTTACAATTTCTTCTGGTGAAGCCATTCTTTTGTTGATTTGAATGTGTGCTTGGAGTCATTCTTGTGTTTAAAGATGAAATTCCTTTTCATCTTCATCTTTCAAGCAGACACCTGAAGGTTTTGGGCAAAAAGTGGCTGGTTTTTGAAACTATCCAGCAGATACCAAGCAACTCCAAAGCATGATACTACCACCACCATGTTTAACAGTGGGTATGGTGGTGTTCTTGTGAGGAAAAGGAATGTTTTTGCACCAACCATACCTTGGTCTCATGAGACCCTTACATATTTTCCTAGATGATTTTGAGAGACTGTGTTTTTGTTTGTTGGTATCTTGGGACTCCCTGATCAGTTTTCATTGTATCTTTTCATCAATTTTGAAAGGCTGTTCAGTTCTTTGCAACATCGCTGTTGTCCTGTATTTTCTCCACTTTATGATGACCATCTACCATGGTATATCCAGTACTGTGGAAATGTGTTCCATTTCTCCTGACTAAAACCTTTCAACAATGCGATCTCTTTGATGATTTGTAAGCTTTTTGCAAACCACTGATGGAATGTCAGAAAAATACCATTCAGATAGCTGAAATATATTGGGGTTAATAAGAGTCTTTTTTGAGTGAATGCTGTAATTAAATCAATAGGTGATTCGACAAAGTATTAGTTTAATGGTGTGCACACTTAAGCAACACTTTTGTTAGGAGCTCCACTCTCTTTACAGCTTCTTTCTCACTGCTGTTAATGTGGCACTACCTTAATGCAGTGAATCCCCTAAATATACATAGAAATGAAGCTTTTGCGTCCATCGTGTAGCCCAATTTTTGTTGAATGTGTTTGTAGACTGGGGGTCGAGGGGGTCACTGACTTGACTTCTTTAGCCTCTTCAAGTGTGGAGCCAACATCTCTTAATAGCTACGAAACCAAGCCCCAGATGTTGTGAAATAGGTGACCGTGATCAGAGTTTAAAGTCCTGAACCAGGCTGACTCTCAAACTCAGGTGCTTAAAAGTTACACAAATTTAAAAAAAAAGTTCATTCTGTAAAATAATATTTACCAATCATAAGGTCTTTTTATAGGCCATCATTTGAGACTAAACCAGCTGATATTAAATTGCACCATGAGGCAGGATTGCTTTCTTATTATGGATAGATTTCAGCTGGTGTCATGACTTTACATACCTTTTTGCACCTTCCTTTCTTCAAAGTGTTCAATCATCTTTCCATGTGTCATTCTATTTTATTACACACAGCTTAATGTATGGACATCTGTGGTTTGATTTCTTTGCATGTGTAAATTGGATGGGTTGTTATAGAGATCTGGGGAGAATTTCATGTCAATAGCACCTTTTAGAAAAGTTTCTTAAAGTGGTGATGTGTTCAATACTTATTTTACCCACTGTATATATACAATTTTATATTTTTATGAATTCTACACTAAATTCACCTCACTATATGCTTGCAAATGTTTGCATTGTGTTAAATTATTGTGTCTAGAATGTGTTTAAGGAGTGTGGGAGAATAATTTAGGACTTAAGCTAGTATTTTGGGGATGGCATTCATGTACCATAGATTTTCGCCTTTCACAGGGGATGAATGCAAAATTTAATCATATTGGTTGGCTATTAATATTTTTTTGCCTTTTGCACTAGGGCCCATCATATGTTTGTTCCTGCCACCCACTGTCAGAAGCACTTGTGTAAAATGAGAATGTTCTTAGACAGTTATCATGGATCTTTTGCTGTCCTGCCTCCAGCTGTTCACTGCATGGAATGACCGTTTCCCATTTTAATGTAAGCTACATTTTTAACTGTGCCGGATTTAAAACAGACTGTTTTTGCACCCTGATGCCGTCCTTGAACTTTGCTTTGCGCCTCAGAGCTCAGTGGAGGATCCCAGCCCAGGCTGAAAGGATCAAACTCTAATCTTGGCAGCATGTTTTCAGAAGCTTCATCTTAGAAGAAGAATGTATTTGGTCTTGTGTGAGACCCAGAGGAGGCCTAATCTGTGTTTAAACTGCACTCATTAGCACAGCTCAAGAGGCATTGGGACCCAGCCTGAGATGCCTCATTAAATCATTAGCAGGCTGGAAGGCCTGCAGCTGTCAGGAATATCAAAGATGCCCTCAGAGACTCTCAAAGGCCTGAGAAAATGTCCAAAAAGTGGGTCTGAGAGCAAGGCAGAAAAGTCTTGAGCGTGTTAGGTTTTGCTTCATGTCATCCAGTCCTGAACTAGAAGACACTTGCTTATCCAATCATGTGCAATCGAGTCTTAATATATTGAGTGTATTTTTTTTTTTACCATGGAGCATGTATTACAAACTCCAGTCCTGGAGGGCCGCTGTCCAACACAGTTTGGTGATCTCCCTCATCATACACACCTGTTTCAACTCCCCTGTTAATTGCCAGGTGTAGGGCGTGTGCTTGAGGATGGAAAGTACCAAACTGTGCTGGACACCGGCCATTCATGACTAGTTTGAAACCCATGAGGTTATGTTCTGACATAGTCAAACTTTCTTTGGTAAAATTTTTTTTTACATTTTTAAATTTTTTAAATTTACATTTTTAATATATTTTTTATGGATCATTTTTCCATTGTCCTCCCAGTCTTATTGCTTCTTTGTGCTAATACCCAGATTTCTTCCCAAATTCTCTCTCTCTCTCTCTCTCTCTCTCTCTCTCTCTCTCTCTCTCTCTCTCTTTCCCTCTCTCTCTCTCTCTCTCTC
>JBBIGC010000029.1:5569297-5579663 GCA_037576955.1 Lepidarchus adonis
GTTCTCCTTGCCCCCCCCCCCCATAGTTTCTTTCTCTCTCTCTTTTCTCTTTTGTTGTTTGTCTCGGTTATGTGTTTGTCTCTGTTTGATGTGTTTGTCTCTCCCTGTCCACTCTGTTGCCGAAGATTTATTAATAAAGTCTATTTGGCAAAAGGGGGAACAACTAAAACTCTCGCTAAGTTAGGAAAAATATCTTAGATTCCCCCTCTTGTAGAGCAAAAGACACTACAGGCACCAGAATTACCATACTGTTTGCCAAACTGTCAGGACAGGACAGGTATAAAAAAAAAGTGCATGGGTTAAAAGCAGGTTTAATTTCTAATATTTTACTAGAAATACACCAAGTTATGGTGAAAACTGAGATGCACATAGTGAGTTTAAAGCAGAAAGAATGATTAATGCTCAGAGACTCACTGTAACTCGTCCATGTTCGCCCCCTGCTGGAGAGGTGGCAGCACTGCGGCGTCTGCGACTCTCTGGGATCCGTGGTTTCACAAAGACGACATAAGGCTTGAACTCAGCAGTTCGCAGGGTGTGCAATGCCTATTGAAAGAAAAGAGATTATTATGGAGAAGCTGTAACAAAGCAGCTTTCCAGTAATTCTGGTGCTGTCCCCATAAGCATCTCAAAAATATACTAACTATAGCTAACATGAGGAAGAAACACTAAGGCCCACATGTATTTTTGAAAACGTAGTTTTTGATCCTCCATCCGTTTTGGTCACTGAAAGTGCTGTTTTTTTGCATTTACGTGTGGATGAGGAAAGATTTTCGTCAAAACTATGCAATTTCATGAGCTCAGACGTCACACTGTGCGCCACGTTGGTTTATTTCCGCCTCCCGGAACCAGTAATGACCGCCCCAACCCCAGCAATGCTTATGATTGGCCAATAATGGTATATGGGCGTGGCGTTATATCGCCACATGCTTTTGACAGCTTTTAACGCCATTTTTTTTTTTTTACAACAATATTTCTTCACTGAAGATTACACAGAATTCTACATGAAGGTAAATAAATCTTTTTGTGACCACAAATATGGCTCTGGTATCCACAGAAAAAGGGAAAAAAACATTTGAAACTCTTTAAATTATGCCTGCAAATTTATATAAACTACAGAGGTGGACAAAGTACCTGACTTCAGTACTTAAGTGAAAGTACAGATACCACTAGTCAAATGTTACTCCAATACAAGTGAAAGTCATACAGTCAAATTTAACTTTAGTCAAAGTACTGAAGTACTTGCTTCCTAAATACGTAAGTATTAAAAGTACAAAAGTAAAATATATTAATATGCAGGAGTGCCCACAAAAAAAGACTACTCAAGTAAACTACAGATTTACTCAAAAACTGTACTTAAGTACAGTACTCAAGTAAATGTACTTTGTTACTGTCCACCTCTGATAAACTATAAAAGTGTACAATATAAATGATGACATAAATATATATAACATACATCAAACCAGAGGGACCAGAAAAACTTTTATAAAAACTTTTTTTTAATAAAATAAGGTCATTATTAGACAATCAGCACAGTGTTGCTATAAGACCCAACCCAAAAGTCTCCCCTTGAGGAGGAATAAATATTTATTTAAATAGCTCAGGAACTAAAACCAGGTCTAGGTTTCTGTGGTGTGAAAGTGCCTATAAGATGAAATCCAACCCTTGTTCTTGATACAAATGGATTATTGGGAAAACTGATTAGTCTGGTGTTTAGCCACCAGGAGAAAGAAGCCACACTTTTTTCACTGGTGACATCAAGAAGCATTTTCGAACAACAAGCATCACATCATCAAGCTGCTAGATGTTATGTGCGGTCGCTGATTCAGTTACAGACCGGGCAGAAGACCCTGTACTGCACAGAACCTTTAACAATCATCATACCTCAGGCTGCACGTCCACCAGGCACATCTTGTTCTTGGCTTGAACAGAGCGAATGGCCTCTATGCTGGTGCCATACTGGTTCTCCTTATACTCCCCATACTCCACAAACCTACACAGCAGACATGAGAAGAACGATGAAGGAGACAATGGTGGAAAAAATAACACAAAGGCTACTGGTTCTACTGACACCCTTGTTCTAGAAAGTTTTCCCTACTGTTCTTCTCCATACACATTGTTCTAGAATGTTCTCCCTATCATTCTCCTCCATACACACTGTTCTAGAATGTTCTCCCTATCATTCTCCTCCATACACACGGTTCTATAATGTTTTCTGTATCGTTCTCCTTCATTCACACTGTTCTATGATGTTTTCCCTATTGTTCTCCATTCACATTGTTCTAAAATGTTGTCACTACTGTTCTCCTCCATTTACACTGTTCTAGAATGCTCTCCCTATTGTTCTCCTCCATCCACACTGTTCTAGAATGTTCCCTATCATTCTTCTCCATACACACTATTCTACAATGTTTTCCAACTGTTCTCCTCCATACACACCGTTCTAGTATTTAGTCACTGTTGTTCTACTCCATACACACTGTTCTAGAATGTTCCCCCAATTGTTTTCCTCCAATCACCTTATTCTAGAATGTTTTCCTTATTGTTCTCCTCCATACACACTGTTTTAGAATGTTCATGTTCTCATCCATTCACATTGTTTTAGAATGTTGTCTCTATTGTTCTCATTCATTCACACTGTTCTAGAATGTTCTCAGTAATCTACAATGTCTCACATTCACACAGTTCTAAAATGGTCTTGTTTTCCACACTGTTCTAGACTGTCCTCCACATTCACATTGTTTAAGAATGTACTCTTCTATTACTCTATTTCCCCAACAATAGGCTGGGGCTCATACATTGATTTTGCAAACCAGATTGTTCTCACTAATGCACAATGTTCTTCGACTCATTTACATTGTATTACAATGTTCTACCTCATTCACACAGTGCAGTCTCCACATTCACACAGTTCTAGAATCTTCCCAGTGTTCTAGAAATGGTCTGCTGCCGCTCATATTGGTTCTTTTGGCGTGTTAATTCATGTTCTGAGCCAGTGTGGAACGGTCAGCATTAGAACTGTTGAGCCAATGTGCCAGAGCCTTAAGGGCAGAAACACTGCATATGAAACAGCAACCAGTGATAAAGCACAGAGTCGACATCGCTCTGACTGTCTTTACTGTCAATGCAATTGAGTACTACACCTCCAGACCGAGGTGGCTGTTGACTGGGGTCACTACACTAAAAAGGTGCATAGTCTACAACCAGACATCCAAGGTTATTTGCCACTTCATTAGTATGAGGCAGATGACTGGGCCTGAGACAAGAAGAGGGCTCAGTGGATTGAGGCTTGAATGTAAGCCAGTGTGAGTTGGTTTTACACGGCGTTTCTGCTTCAGCTGACTGATGTGTGGTTTTCTTCTGCAAAATCAATGCCAAATCATCGGAGCAGAAATGACTTCAGCCTTTAGCGCTTAAAAGTGCGCAGCTGTGCTCCCTCACTCACTTGTTGTTCTGGGCATCGGCATCAAAAGCCGGCTTGGTGACAAAGTGGTACTCCACACCCTCCTTCTCATGGCTTTTCTTAGGCCGTGTGGTGTCTTTAGAAAGGCAAGGAAACAGATTAATTCAATAATTGCCTCTGCAGACTACAAACAATATGTTAGAGAAATGTGTTCTGATCTAGTATGTGTTCTTGTAGACCTTTGGGGAGGACAAAATCATTTTTGGGAAATTAATAATGTATGCATTATGTATACATAATGTAGCTTTATGTTTATATATTTTTTATAAATAGGGGTTCGCCTCCTGTCCAGGATGGACCCTGTCTTGGCCCATAGTCGGCTGGAATCGGTTCCAGCGTCCCAAAGTGGATAAGCAGTTTGGACAATGAATGAATGAATTAATATTATTTGTATTTTTAATAATACAGTACAAGTATTTTAAATATGTCACATATCCACATACACAGATGTGACTGAATATGAATGTGATCCATAGTGCCATGTAGAATCAGTGTGACATACAAACTAAAATATGTGTGTACAGCTGTTATAGGCCCAAAACATATGGAATGTCTTTGACGAGCTTTGAATATCCTAAAGTAACATGGTGTATGTGCGCCATAAAAAAGCTAAGCACTAACATAATACTGTAAACTGTAAAAAGTTGCTATAATATAGGTATATTGTATAAAAAAATAGGTTGTTTTTTCATATTTTGATTAATTTTTATATTTATTGTCTAAACGGACTGTGTAAATTTTACAAATATGGTTTGCCATTAATTTAATTAGATATACTGTATGTATACATCTAATACAGAAAGGGCTCAAAATGTTGTAACTGGTAGAATCCAGTTTAGATGTTGTCAAAATAAATGTATTGACATAAAGCGAAAGTGTAAAAGCTAAGCTATTAAACTGTGTACAATTTTCACCAAACCTTCGCATTAATTTAAATAGAGCATATGCAGAAAGAGCAGTTATGTATTTGTTAAAGCCTGGTGAACGAGAATGTGGCTGTGAGATATGTAAATGACCATAATTTACAGTAAGTGCTTGTCTCTGATGATGTTGACGGACTTACGAGGTACGGCCACAGCATAACGATGGGGATTTTCCGCTATTACTTTCTGCTTCAGCTCATTAATACGTGCTCCGAGAGAACCTGCAGACATAAACCAACAGTTCAGGTCAACACCAACATAGATCAGTGCAGTGAGTATGAGGAAGACTGAATTATGAACTGGGGCTTAAATGTTTATTCACTCTATGCACATATAGCATTGTAACTTGTGTGTTATGTTATTCAGTACCACTAGGGGTCAGTATCATCATTTGAAATCAGAGTCAAAAATTTGCCATTTTACTTTGCAGGCATTTTTTCTCTGAAACGTTAAACTCAATAAGGTATCGTCTAAGATTGAATCCCGTACTCCAAGGTTGTCCGGCTCCAGTCCAGCACAGTTTGGTGGTTTTCCTGATCAACTCACCAAACTGTGCTGGACACAAAGCCTCCAACTTTGAGCCTCCCTGCCTTACACGGTCTACTCATGTGATCATACTCACGTGTCTAAGAGAAATACAGCATACTCATGTGTTTATACATTTACAAATATAAATCAACATCACATGAATTATGTAATTGTGTGAGCTGTTCAATTGGTCAATTCAATGGTCACAACGTAAAGATGAAAAAGTCCAATTTTATTGCCGTATAACTTTAACACAGGTGTGCAGATAAGTGAAAAGCTTAATAAATAATTAAATATAAATATATAAATTCATTCATTATTGATTTTTTTATTTTATTTTTAGAGCAAAATATGTGCATTATTAGCTCATTTCATTATCATTTCATTTAGCTCCATTCACCCTCATTCAGAACAGATGTATATGGGTGATGGGTAGTAGACAGTGATCTCACAATAACCAGGAGGGTGCTGTGAAACTGTTATCTAGGAAAATACATATATAGGATCAGGACTCATTTATTTTCCAAACTATTTTGGGTCATGGGAAGCTGGAGCCAATCCAAGCTGACTACAGGCCAAAGCAGGGGAACACCCTGGACAGGAGGCCGACCCATCAGGACTCAGTATCAACAAATACTAAATAATAAACATGCTCGGGACATCCCTGTTCATTACATCATGTAATTTTAAATGTGCTGCCTTACCAATGAGAACCACCAGTCGAGGTCTCTCACTGGATCGTTGTTGGTATCGTGTCACTTCTTCATAGGTCAGGAACTCTGATTCACCAGGTTCAGACGCGTTGGCTTCTCCTGATGACCCCCGATCTTTACGGCTCAGACGGAAACTCCTTCGTAAACCAGCTGAAACCAAGAGACAGGACGTGATATGGTCAGCACACAGTATAATCTCACTTCTGGGATCATTATTAAACAGGCTTCCAAAAACAGAACGTACGCAACATGCATAAAGAACCTCAACACTGTTAAAGAAGTGGGTATACGGATCTCAGATTCAGTAGTGCCCTTGGTACACACATTCCCCATACATGCAGAAAAAAGTGATCAGCATTAAACTATACATTGATCAGCCATAACATTATGACCCCCTGCCTAATATTGAGTAGGTTTCCCTCATGCAGCTAAAACAGCTCTGACTGTGGTGCACTGTGTGTTCTGACACCTTTCTATCAGAGCAGCATTAACATTTTGTGCGACAGGAGCTTCTTTTTGGTATCAGACCAAAATGTGCATTACTGAGCCTTGGGTACCCATGAGCCTGTCGCTCATTCGCCAGTTGACCTGCCTTGGATCAATTTTGGTAGGTACTACTGCACAGCTGGAACACCTGGAACAAGACCTGCTGTTCTGGAGATGCTCAATGCAATAAGGCTTTTGTCCAAGTGACCACACTCCTGCTTCCAGCACATCAACTTTAAAAACTGACTGTATCCCAGCCCCTTGACAGGTATGAAATAATTAGAGAGTTATTCACTTTATCTATCATTGGCAGTGGCGGCTGCTTGTCCTTCAAACAAGGAAAGCTCATATTAGGTCTGCATCCTAAAATTTGTTGTTATTTGTACATTAATTAGAGACCAACAGTATAATTTTGTCACAGCACTTCAGTCAGATCACCCTGTCACACCAGGAGAGCTGAAAAGGCTTGTTATTTTTCCCTGATTTAGTTTGGGTGTATGTCGGCCCTGCTGTTTAATTCTGAGTCTTTCCTCATAAGAAAGATTAAGATTATTAAATGGCTTTTCCAAAAGTAAGTGAACAGTATTTGCACCATTTGCCATTATGTACAGCTTGCTAGCTGGCTAGTCTCCTTCAACGAGTTATTTTAACTTTATAAAGCTGAAACAAACAATTCAACGATTTTTAATTTAAAATATGATTTATACAAACAAAACTTGTTTATATTACCAGGCAATAAGGCACAACATGCAACAGTTAGTCTCACAACTTCACTTGCAAATCCGAATTGAACTTCTGCAACGCTGGTATGTACATAAAAAAATTAATCTATCAAAAGGGTGTTCTGTGCCTCATAAGATCCAGTGAAGCTGCACTTCAATATGTGTTAATGCACTTTGCTGCCACTGAAATGTACAATCAGACAATCTACAATAAATTGATGAATATGAACCAGTACATCATTAAGTTGAACATATTACTAAAAGTAATAGAAATATGACTTAGTGCATATTCTAGCATTTATTTTTCTGACATATTATAGGAAGCAGAGCTTCCCTTGTAGTCTTAGAGCAGTCGCCACTGGTCAGTGGTCATACTGTTATGGCTGATCGTTGTTTGTCATTAAAGTCACTGGAATGCGTTTTACACTCGACATTGCACGGACACTCCCAAAAGGAAAGACTAGTGATTGAAAAGACCCTCCTTTTAATGACAGATTATGCTCACACTTCATTCCTTTTATACCAGAAGTTGCTTTAAAACTGGTTCATAGTTTTTAAATGTGTGAAAAATAAATTTTTACACCATTACATGAATGCTATCTTAGCATTTAGCCACGTTAGAAGCCGGCATAATCTGTTTTTGCATCTATAACATGTTGAAGTGCACTGCCTTCCATTAAAGGTCTTGGTGGTGGCACCTGAGTAGAGTGAACAGGCACTGTACCTGAATAAAAGTCCCAGGAAAACACCTGACCACAGGAGGGCGCCACAGCTTTACACTTCGGAGAGACTACAAGGCGCATTAGACCACTACACACTCGCGCAGGTCACCTTCTGCCCTCAACACCAGCCCTAGGTCAGCAGGTTCTACTTCAGGATCTGCTCTAATCTACCAGACCAATCAGTCGTTTTTTCCCCCATTACTGATCGCCAATATGTTCGGCCCTAAAACAGAGCCATCTTCACCCCGGCCATAACTTGACTGCTCTGCTGAGAACTGGGCCCCACCCTAAGTTCCTCTAGGCTGGCACTGTAATCCTGGACCCAGGGCAGTTTTAAAAAGGGCAGAGTGTTCCCATCACGCACATCAGCTATCACACACTTAAACCAGTGAGTGAGCGAGCAGCCAATCGTGCGGGGCGGAGTGTGATGAGCGGCGAACAGTGGGACAGCAGCCGCGGTGGAGGCTTCTGCGTGGAGGGTCAACAGGTAAGGGTCATGAACCAAGACACAGGGCAACTAAGGCAGAGGTGGGATGATGGTGGCAGGAGGGAGGAAGGAAGGAGAGGGTTAAGGCACTGGTTTATGCAGGAATGCACTGGGCTGGCATTTTTCTACATTTTTACATGTTTGCTCTCCAGTTAAACCAGGGAAACTCCATCTGTTAGGTAGATCTCATCCATTGCATGATGCTACCAGGCTGGGAATGAGAAGAATAGCACATGCTTCCTACAAGACACATGAAGCTGCAGCACATCTTCTCCAACTACCACTAACCCAACAATTCAACTGGCAATTCTGTAACGGATATTGGCTAACATCATGCCGAGTGATGGGGAGGACAGAGGGGACATCCTACCCACCCAGAGAAAGCATGACCAATCATTCTCCGGGCTACGAAAAACTGTGGAATTCCTGGGGATTGAATTTGCCAGCGTCTGACAATTGAGACAGCTAATTAAGGAAAAACCTGCCTCAGTGGCTGTACACACTGTTTAAAAGCTAACATCCTGGAGGACTGGTGTCCAGCACAGTTTGGGAGATCTCCTCAACCACACTCTCTAAACCTGGTCGGTTGAAACATGTTGAGCAGGGAGTTCCCCAAGGACCAGAGATGGGGAACCCTGTATTAAAGTATTTTAAAGACTTGCATGGAAGGGCTTTGAGGAACAGTACATGCAAGAGATAATGTATTATGAGATGGCAATTCTCCCAACTTGAAAGGAATTTATCCCTAATTAAATTTATTTTAGTCTCACAATACATTATCCCACTTGTTATACAAACAAAATAAACAAACGTTTTCAAAGTATTTATATTAATCGATTTTATTGCCATTTTGTGGCATGGATTAAGTCAATTTATTTTTGAGAATTACGCTGAGAAAAATAGTTCTGGTCATCGCTCAGCAACACACTATGCCTCTCTGCGTTTTCTAGACTTAAACATTACCCCATTTTCTGGTCTTTAAATTGGGCCTGTGCCCAAAATATAAAAATTTATATTGAAACAGTGTTTCGCAAAACCCATTCCCATGACAGTGGGCGTTATTCATCTGCAGTGGGCGTTATAAAACAATGCCACACATCCGGGACACCTTCCCATTCAAATTCAATGGAGTGTTCGTTTGCATTCTGGAGAACAGTATAATAATTTCTTCTATTTAAAATCTACTCTGATTTGTTTCTGAAGTAAATATAGAAATCAATACATAATCAATACAGGTCTGAATGTCAGCTCACCTTCTTTACAACGTCATGAAAATCTGTCCATTCCTCACCGCTATGATCCTCATCCAGTCACTTATTTAGCTCATCTGGACTATTGCAAGGCCACAACACCTCTACAAATGATTCAGAATACAGCAACAGGTCAATTCACCAGACTTCTCACACTCCACTGCTGTGAACCCTTCACTTCCTGTGGCTCCTGCATCAGATGTAAAACACTAACATTTACATACAAACCCTAAAACAGCAAACCATCATCATCCTCAGTCCGTCTGGACGACACAGTTCTCAAAAACCGAAGACGGACATCCTTGACCGTCTTCAAACAATGGCTGAAAACGCACCTCTTCATAGATCTGCTTGGTCAACAACCTCATGTCCCAGACTAACAAACTTTATTTTAAAAATAAATAAAAATGGAAAGATGAGCTTCTGCTCTGGTAAGATTCTAGTCGACTAGCAGCTTTTAACTTCAGCTTAGGTTTACTGGTGTGAGGGACAGATTTTCTCTGTAGACTACAATGCACCACGTACATCGCTCTGGATAAGAGCATCTGCCAAATCCTGCAAATGTAATTGTAAGCTTATGGACTTCTCTGACGCAGATTTAAATTGATTCTCCCTTTCAGCAGTAGAGGGTGCTGTTTACACATGGGTTTACAGGTCATCAACAACAAAGAATGTCCAGTGTCAAGGTGACCTTGAGAGATATAAGAAAGTGCAACTTTATTTGAATATATCTGATTCCTCCCACTAACTCATATAATTCCATACAGAACTTTCTTGACAGACAGGGGAAAAGCTGATCTATGCTAACTGTTTTCATACCGTTTCTCTCCATCCTCACCCACCTTCCTTTACTTTTTTCTCTCGCTATCTCCATCTTCATCCACCATCCTTTATTTCTTCTCTCCCTCTTCATTCTCACTGACCAGCCTTCACTTCCTTCTCTCTCCATCTCAATCTCTCCATCCGCACCCACTGTCATTAATTTTCTTCTTTTGCTATCTCCATCCTCACCCACCATCCTTTAATTTCTTCACTCCCTCTCCATCCTCACCCACCATCCTTTAATTTCTTCACT
>JBBIGC010000029.1:5579763-5591871 GCA_037576955.1 Lepidarchus adonis
CACACACACACACACACACACACACACACACACACACACACACACACACACACACATGCACACACACACACACACACGCACATGCACATGCACATACGCACAAACACAATTTGTTAGTCAAAAGTTCTCTTGCTGTATATTTTTCGAATAGCTGATGGGAGATGTTGTCCTGCTTGATTGGGGATGAAAACATGAAGCTTCACTGGCCTTTTACAGATGTTCACAAGCCTTTCTGGATACTGTGTCTGAATTGTAGCCATATTCAAAAGAGGAAAGTCGTCTGTTGGTTCTGACCCACTAAGGACTCCCAGCTAGTGAGGGGAATCGAATAAAAGACAAACATCATGCATTATTTATGCAACTGTGTTGCAATGTGAATAACAAATAATGGGAGCAGGGAGAACTTTTGAATAAACAAAGAAATCATAATATGTAAGATATTTTTAAGTTCCACTGAAGTGACAGATTTTTGGTGACATTAGTTTGTTATGACATTTTATGAGCTGAAATGACATAACATGATAAGACAACTGACTTTGTAGCCTTTGCCGATGGTATGACACCGCATGCCAAATGAGGCAATTGGTTAAACTCAACAAAAGTGAGAACTTCAAACATATTTTTTTATACTTTTCCAACATTTTTCATTTCATTCTGTCATTATCTTTAAACAAAGTTATGTGTATTTTGCACTGTTATGAAATCTTCAAACAATGGCCCTGTAATGATACCCTTACAGTTCATATACTTTCGCTGGATCAAAAGCATTGGGAGTTACATTTTACTGCTTCCATTTCTCATGACTGTAGTGACACATTTATGCACAGTATTGTGCAAAAGTCTTTAACACCAACAGTTAAAAATTTACATTTACATCTACATCATTTGGCAGACGCTCTTATCCAGAGCGACGTACATGGTGAGCAGTTGGGGGTTAGGTGCCTTACTCAAGGGCACTTCAGCTGCTGTCCGGTTCTGAGAATCGAATCTGCAACCCTTCGCTTACAAACTCAGTTCTCTAACCATTGGGCTACGGGCTAGATACAAATCACTGATCTCAGCACTGAGTGTCTTTCTGAAGCAAGAACACAAACATTAGAATAGCAGCAACAGTGAGTCTGATCTTTGTAAAAATGTTGATATGTTGTGAGCTGGTTAGAAGAAAACAGGTTTGGAAGAAAACACATCTGCTCTCCAGTCATTGCATGGATGTGTGAAACTCCAGCACCAGATTTAATGTGAGGAAGAACTGATTGAGGCCAAACCAGGGATTTGATGGTAACTACAGGTAACGCGAGGAGAAAGTGTTTACTGTGTTACTGTTATTTACAATGATGCTAATACTAATGTTGAGGAAAAAATGCTTTCAAATAGAATTTTCTTAGGTGCCTAAGCCCTTTGCACAGTACTGTTTGCTGTTTATCATAGTTTTATGAATACATACTAAATTGCCATGACACTGTAAAGACATTAATATGCATTTTTTTAAGTAAGCCTACGCCTTCCCATGTGAACATTTTCACTTTGCAGATTTAGATTTTAAATAATATGATTCCCAACAAATAGACATTTTTAAATTAGTGTGAAATTAAACAGTATCCAATGGCAGCAAAAAGTAGAATATGGAAACATTTACACACTTTCACTGAGAAAAATATAAAAAAATCTAAATACAGAATTACTACCAATTTGAGATGAATAGAAAGGTTGTTCAGTGAGCTAATGAGTGTCTATTGTATATTAAAATGAAAGGTGGATGTTTGATCACAAATCCTAGTTAAATTGCTATGACACTGCAATGATCTGCCCCCATGTAAAGTGAATAATATCTATCTATTTATAAAAGATTTTATATATATAACCCTTACTCAAATGCCATGACACTGTAAAGACATTTGTGTGTATTGTATTGTATAAGTAAACCTAAGCCTTCCTACTATGTGTACATTTTTACTTTGCATATAAAGTATACACTACACTAACACTTAATGTTATTTGGGAACCATGCCATCCATTAATCAGCCATTTACCCCACTATTTATAGGCGGAGAGTAGGCCTATTACTACAGCCTAGGTCTGTGCTAATTAAAAATAAGTGGCACAGTCTCACTTTATGAAGACAATGGGATTTATATGTCTAAGTACTCATGTGCCAACAATTCTGCTGTTTAAGAAAACATCACATAGAACCTGTTTCATAGAACCTTTCTCAAGAACAAATTTAAGAAAAACATTGGTGAGACCCACTGATTGTAGGCAAGACCAAATACAGGAGTGGTTGCTCTGCCAGTAAACATGAAAAAGAGTCACTCTCTTGAGTACTTACAGACAGGTTTTTTGGGTGATCTGGGATTTGGCAGGGTCCCCATTTTGAGTCTGTAGGCCAAACGTCTGAGAGCAAAAGTGAGGTATAAAAGCAGAGTCAAACAAAGAATCAGCAAAATCCTGCTGTTACTGCTGGCATTGATTTCTTGATATGTATCTTTGCCAAATGCATAGCTGAATACAATGAATAAAGAACTCAAGCAGTGCTTGAAATCTAATGGAGAGCACTTAGCATGATCTCACAAGTCCTGTAGGCTACACTTAGTTATTCTCCTGGCGATTACTGGAGCAGTGAGGTCACACTAATGAGTTCCCACAAGGTTTCAGTCACATTGTGGGCGCTTCAGGTTGATAATTCATTTTATTCAGTAGGTGATCTGAGGGCAGGTGAGTGGGGATGACATCCACCTTGTTAGCCAGTCTAAAGGATAAGTAAATATAAACGGAAACTCTGACAGATACCCATTCATTTGAAGATCCTCCACATCAACTAAATTTACCAATAAGCTGGAAGTTTTGTGGATGTACATGCATCATCTATTATCAATCTATAGTCATAAATACACTAAAAATAAGAGTTTGAATCCTCATTGAGCCAAAACTGGACAATGACAGTAGTAGCAAACTTCACCTCACCTCTCCTGAAACTGTTTAGATGGTACAAGTCCTGCCCGTAGGTTGCTGTCGCCCACTCTCTTTGCCTGCCACCAGGTGGCGTCGTCCTGACTGACCACCTGCAGGATGTCTCCACGCCTAAAGGGAAGCCCTGCCTCCTGGCAAGGTGTGGCCTTGTCCTCCAGAGGAATGTAATCAAACAGGGCCCGCATATAGACCTACAGAAATCACATTTGACAAATGCAATGGCAACTTCAGGTAAAAGTTTCACAGATATACTACTTGCTGAATTGTAAAGTTGCTGCAGGTAACTCTTATAAAAAGAAATATTTTTGTCAGTTGTACATGAAACACATACATACAGGGGGGTCCTCGGGTTACGACACACTCAGCATACAGCTATTCAAGGTTACGTCTAGGTTATGCTTCCTTTTAATAACATTTTAACCGCATTTGCAACATAAAAGCAAAGTTCGTGCGGGAACTAGTTGGCAAGCTGAGGGGACAAATACACTTGGCTGCCTGTTTCCCCTCTCTTCATCGAAGAGCGGCGTCTTGTATATTGACTTCCTGGTTCTGCCCCATGCCATTGTTTGATCTGCGCTCTGCTTCACCTCTCAACCTGGATTTCATTCTCTGTTGGCATTTACCTGTTCTCTTCAAGTCTCTCCTCTGATCAAATGCTGTTCGTCTCTTCTCCACCAAACTCCATTACGCTTCAGCTATAACTATAGACTTCAATTCCCATCAGGCATTGCTGGTCTCATCCAACAGACCAACTCCACTCTGTCAACAAACTACAATACCCATCAGGCCATTCTCCTCACCTCCAGTGATCTCTGTCCTGCTCCTAGTCACTCTCTGCTCATTTAATGTTTCACTTCATTACTGCTGTGCATGTTTTCCATGTTTTTTTTATTTTCATATTTACATATTTACTACAGAAATAAACGTCAGGAATTGTTAACTTTATTACTGTACTGAATGTGCTCCATGTGAGTTATGTATGAGCTTATATAAGTGGGCTTTTACCCAATTTTACCGACTTACGACAAAAATCGTGTTACGTTGCGTTCGGCACACATGTAATATGTGAAAAATCTTTTTTTTTTCATGAGAATTCACTGTGTCTGATTCAAAACAACCAATACGAGGCAGAATGAGGGTCCAATGAAATGTCAATCACTTCTCATGCACATGCTGCGGGCAGCCCCCTTCCCCTCACCCAAACAGGCTCTTACTCAGTCAAGCTCAATATATTCACTGAGTGGCTTAAGAGCCTTGCAAATTCCATAGTGGATACACAACTACCAGCAATGAAAAACTGCCCAGCCCTCCTTTGCAAACAACAGCTTATACGACAATAACAGGACCTCAAAAGATTCAAATTCAATGCAGAGTTTGCCAAATGTCTGCTAGCCAAGTTTCTAGTTTGGTAGATTATTACTTCACCTACCTTGCTCTCTTTAAACTTGTCCTCCTCTTTAATGGCTGGGATGATCTTCAGAGTGATGGAGCCTTGAGACTGAGACTGACAGAAAACAGTGTAGATTAAAAATATTACTTCACAGTGGCATCCCCCAAAAATAATTATGCTATTTTATAATGTTAAGGATGGTCATGATGATGATGATGATAAGTATAATACCAGTAGTTGGCTTATCTCATCTGGTCTCTTGTGCATTACGGAGATGCCATTGACCTCTCTCAGTTCATCTCCTACATGAACAAGACCTGTACAAACACAGTCATCATACAGTGTGTTAGAGATGATTACCCATTAATGGTCACAGTACACTGTCTATGCAATATGCTGTGACTTTGGATGTACTGTAGGGTTTGTCCAAAAATGCAACTTGCACAGTCTAATTTCTTGAAATGAAAATTAATTGCACAATATTAATCAGCCAGCAATAAGCTTCTAGTAATAATTTGCTACACTATTATTTGCCAACCTCAGATACTTTCTGTTGAGGACTTGCTCCAGTGTTTTGGGTCATTGTCCTGTTGTATCACCCAACTTCTACAGAGTTTCAACTGACATACAGACATTCTCACACTGTCCTGAAGAATGTTTGATACACTTGGGTATTTATATTCCACTCAATGATTGTGTGCTGGCCAGGCCCTGATGCAGCAAAGCAGACCCACATTATGATGTTGTCTTCACCATACTTTATTGATGGGATGATGTTTTCGTGTTGATATGCAGTGACCTTTTTTATTTCAGATGTAGTATTGTGTGTTCTTCCCAAATAGTTCATTCTTAGTTTCATTAGGAGTGTCAACATGCTCTTTAATAAATGTCAGACATGCAGCAATGTTCTTTTTAATAAACAGTAGCTTCCGTGGTGCTGTCCTGTCATAGACATTATCATTGTGGCGAAAACTAAAAAAAAATTTTATTAGTCAAAGTAGCTCTGATCCACACCTCCAAAGTAACATTCTTAACAAGCCTCCAGGTGTGCTAACACTTGACCCCAATTAGCTTTTTTGAGGTCATTAACTCAAGGGATCACATACTTTTTCCACTAGCAATATGAGTTGTTTATGGTTGTTCTCAGTAAAGATATGAAAAGATCAGATTTTGTTGTGTTATTTTAAGTACATTATGTTTGTTAATACCCTTGACTTAGATGAAGATTAGATAATATTTTATGGCAAATTATTGTAGAAAACTATGAATAAGTTCACAAACTTTGCCACCTTAAATGTTGAAGTTAAAAAGAAGTTACCAAAATCACAAAAATATTTTTTTAAATGTATATTTGATGGACATTTTTCAGGAATGAAGGACCTGCTTAACATACAACACAGGTAATAAATGAAGCCCTAAAACTTAATGCAAAAAATTCCTTGAGGTGCAGTAGGTTGCCCCATTCTGTCCTGTTCATCCCAAACCAGCTGAATGGTTCTAAATCTGGACACTGAGCTGCTACTGAATCTACTGTCGAGTTCTTTTCTTCTAATGTTCTGCTCATTCTCTTACAGTGTGTCTTTGTTTCTGGTCTTTTCCTCCAGATTGTGATCTCCATATACAGTACTACTGACTGTACTACAGTACTGTAGTAATACTGCATCAAAGGGTGGAGGAACAATGCATTCCAGCTCCCCATTTCTTCACACAGAGGGGTTTGGAGGTCATCAGCAGAAGTTGGGGCACTTAATATTTCAGTGTTTGCTGACCTAAACATTTTATTTATGATGGATTTCTTTATTCTAAACACTTACCTTTGCAAACTGTTGACCAGTGGTGTATATATTGAGTGGAGAGCATAATTATTTGACCCCTCACTGATTTTGTAAGTTTGCCCACTGACAAATAAAGAAGCACTCCATCATTTTAATGGTAGATTTATTTTAACAGTGCGAGGTAGAATATCAAAAAGAAAATCACGTTATATGAAATATATACATTGATTTACATTTCATTGAGTGAAATAAGTATTTGATCCACTAGCAAATCAAGACTTAGACCCTGGAGGCAAAGCCCTTGTTGGCAGCACAGAGGTCAGATATTTCTTGTAGTTGATGACCAGGTTTGTGCACATAGCAGGCAGAATTTTGGTCGACTCCTCTTTGCAATCAGCTCTAAATTATTAAGGTTTCAGGCAAGTTTCAGGTTCCCTCCACAGGTTTTCTATGGGATTAAGGTCTGGAGACTGGCTAGGCCACTCCATGACCTTAATGTGCTTCTTCTTGAGCCACTCCTTTGTGACCTTGGCTGTATGCTTTGGGCCATTGTTGTGCTGGAAGACCCATCCACCACCCATTTACATTTACAGCATTTGGCAGACGCTCTTATTCAGAGTGACGTACATGGTGAGCAGTTGGGGGTTAGGTGCCTTGCTCAAGGGCACTTCAGCCTGCTGCCCGGTGATGAGAATCGAACCTGGGACCCTTCGGTCACAAACCCACTTCTCTAACCATTGGGCTATGGCTGCCCCATTTTCAGTGTCCCCCTTCCATCTTTCCATTGATTCAGTGAAGTTGTCCTGTGTCGTTAGCAGAGAAACACCCCAAAGCATTATGTTTCCATCTCCATACTCGACAGTAAGGATGGTGTTCTTGGGGTCGTAGTCAGTATTTGCCTTCTTCCAAACATGGCAAGTTAATTTGAGGCCAGAGATTTTGGTCTCATCTGACCACAGAACCTTCTCCCAAGCACTCTGTGAATCATTCAGGTGTTCACAGATGAGCCTTCACATGTGCCTTATTGAGCAGGATTTTATTTCATTACGGCATAGTGTGTTACTAATGGTTTTCTTGGTCTCTACTCTTCTTGTAGATCTAGGGTGATCTCTCACCTTTCTCATGATCATACTCACCCCACGAGGTGAGATCTTGTGTGGAGCCCCAGACTGAGGTCAATTGATGGTCATTTTGTGTTTCTTCCATTTTCAAACAGTTCCACCAACAGTTGTCTCCTTCTCACCCACCTTCTTCTTGCTTATGGTTTTGTTGCCCATTCCAGCATATGTGCTGGGCTAAATCTTGTCCTCGACATCCTTAGACAGCTCGTTGGTCTTGACCATGGTGGAGAGGTCAGAGTCTGATTGATTTACTGAGTCTGTGGACAGGTCTTTTATACAGGTGACTAGTTAAGACTATGATCTTTAATGTGGGTGATGAGTTTAAATAGGAAAATCTGTGGGAGCGAGAACTCTTAATGGTTGGTTAGGGGATCAAAAACTTATTTCACTCAATGAAATGCAAATCAATTTATATATTTGATATAATGTGATTGTCTGGATTTTCTTTTTGATTTTCTATCTCCCCCTGTTAAAATAAATCTACCATGAAAATGATAGACTGTTCATTTCTTTGTCAGTGGGCAAACTTACAAAATGTGTCCACTGTATAAAAACCACATTTACACACTGTATCAAACCCCTTATTTTCAAAAGTGAGGAAAATTGTTTATGGCTCTCTAAGGGCAGGTTTGTCATTAGACTTTAAGCACAGTAGGCACTTCACTCCTACACAGCACTGAATGCGCACTCAAACACTTATTCTAATGACCAGGCCTACAGTTTGCTGAAATGCTGTGTGGTTTATCATGATGTATTCTGTCTATTGGTGGTAGTTCAGCTTTCCACACACTCAGCAACAGATCAATGACATGAGAGAAGAGAGAGTTCCACAGAGAGAGGGACAGATGAAAACAGAAGGAATGAGGATCACAATCAATCACACACACACACACTCACGCACGCACGCACGCACACACACACTCATCAATGTTTCATAACAGAGTGAATTTTGAGTAAAGCGCAGACAACCTGAACACAAACACTGCCAGTAGATATTCTGGGAGCAGCTGTAGTCACATGGTTTGCTTCTTTGAATGGGATCTCATGGGACACTAGCTGCCCCAGCAAAGGGCTTTATCTGTCAATTTACCTCAGATCTAAGCATAATGTGACTATTCTAGCAAAAGTGTATGGCTGATACACCAACATGCAAACAAGGTTTTATCTTTGAGGCATATAGTGATTATTATAGGACTGTAATGTTCATTTCTTCTACAGGGTCACTGTCCTGCACTGCAAAAACCTGGAAACTACTGAATTAGTTCCACATGCAATAACAAAGCCCTGAACTGCATTGTACTAATAAATCATATGGGATAACTTCAAGCTGCATGTTAGCTTCCAATATTGTTGTTTTTGTTTTTTTACTTGGCATTGGCCATTTCTATAGATAACTGTGTCGAACATTGACAAACCAGAAGGTTAATTGAGATTACCTACCACTTAGCTTGAGGCAAACATGTGATTTAGGCAAGCAATCTGGTCTGCACAATGCTAAATGGTGTATACAGTTCTATAATTTCTTAAACACATAAGCCTCATAGCTGCTCAACAAATAGATCAGCTACACTGTATGTTTTATACAGGACAAAATGACAGATTGTTTTTACCAAACTGTCTCTATAAAGTGCAGTTTAATCAAAATACCACTCACCACTTCTGTCAGCAGCCCCGCCCTTCATAACCCGTGCTACGATGACAGCTCCTGTAGCCTCATCACGCCGAATGGTGGCCCCCTGAGAATACATGCACACATTCACACACACATTCACACACACACATGCACACGCACGCACGCACGCACACAAAGATGCACAAAGACAGAAATACAGTCAGACAGAGAAAGAAGAAACGAGAATGATGTAGTATAAAAGCCATATTTCATAACAGATCTGTCTAATCAGCTCTGATTTAAAAAATATATGTTTTCTTTATTTTTATTTTAAATTTCATTTGATTCTATTCTATTCTATACTACTTCTTGTCTTATTTTATGTGACTGTCTGTACATCTGTCTCTATGTGCAGTTGTAGCATAAGCGATGTCCTCTGGGATCAGTAAAGTGTCTCTGATTCTGAAATGCATGAGGAAATCAGGGGGCAAGTCATGGGTGAACTTTGAAGTTCTAATAGAAGCTTGAGCTGCATAAATCAATGCCGTCTTTTATTTCAGTCTGTTAAAGAAAATCTCGTCTTTTGCTCCATCTCTCACCAGAGGCTCTTTGTTTTTCACCAAGCGGACAATCTTGACCGACTCTTCCTCCAGTTCATCATCAAAGTCGTCGGGAAGAGGAGGCAGCACAGGGTCAAAGTTCTTCTGGGCCACTGTGTCATGAACTGAGAGAACTGCCTGAAGATTGAAAGAGGAGGAAGGCATGTTGGGTGGTGTGTACAGATGGTTAATGGACTTTCAAGCCTGAATTCCCAACACAGTGTCAATGGCTGACGTATGGGATGGAGAGAAGAAAGTGTACATACCCGTAAGTGAGGTGATGTGAGAAGGTGGAGTAGCTCTTTCTCTTCTACGCTCATTGGGCCGATCTGTAACTCCTCAGCAACCTGCCAGACAGGTCAGAGGAAGGCTGAAGACTGAATTCCCCTCTCTTTAACATATGCATACACACACAATAGTGTAAAGGACACAACTGTCAGGTCTGTCAGAACGAATTACAGCCATAGATTAGACAATACTGCGTATGGGCAATGTCATAAAACCATGTTATTGTACTTTAATCATAATTTGATTTAGTCCTACAGTGTGTGAACTTTTCATATGAAGGGAAATGTTTTTAGATTAATGGAGATTCATGCTTTTATATCAGAGATTAGAGCTTTTTGAAAATTCTCTCAATAACCATTACAGAACACATGGTACATATGTAATCCATTTTTTCTCCGAACTGCTTATCTAATTTGGGCTGCAGGGAAGCTGAAGTCTATCCCAGCTAAACCAGGGTTCAACCTGGACCGGAGGCCAACCCATCACAGAGCCACCGACTGACAACCATTCACACACACTCACACATATGGGTTATTTAGTGCAGCCAGTCAAGCTAAACTCCAATCCTTTGGACAGTGGGAGGAAACCGGAGAACCTGGAGGTAACCCACATAAACACAGGGAGAACTTGCAAACTTGCAAACAAAAGCACCTGTGACCAGACCCAGGATTGACCCCAGGACTTTCTTGCTGTGAACCACTGTGTATTATATCGAGAGTCAGTTATGACTGTAGTTTAGCATTAACAATGCCTGCAGCAGTAATGAAATTGCTGCTCTGGAATTCACTGTTGCAGCTGGAATGCAGCATTGCTGTTTAGGTAAGCACACGACTTTGTTGATGTCCTGTGCAAATACGTGTAGAACAAAGCTTAAGATTGTTAGGAATTACATTTTTGACCAATGTCACATTCACACTTGCAAAAAAATTAATAGATTTACATACAAAATAAATTATTAATCTCTGCATAGTGAAGAAACAGTCGTGTTTAGAGTCCTGGGAAACCCTTCAAGAACTAGCATTTACACACATTCATGTTGACATTTAAGACCTAAACATAACCTGTTAAAGACATAGAGTATAAAATCTGAATGTTATTAAGACAGTTTAAGACCTTAATCTTAGACTATTTAAGACTTAGCAAAACCCTGTATATAAGTTGTGCTACAATAATCCAGCTGTAACATTAAGTGCAGTAGTTACTATGTTGTTGAAAATTTGAAAAACATAGGCACAATGTTTTTTCAGGCTGTTCTGACTACTGTGTGTGAGCATATCACCACTTGTTCTTCTACGATCTTTCTCCTTCTCTAGGCAGTGGAAGCTCAGAGGTTAGGAATTTGCCCTTGTGATCGGAAGGTTGCAGTTTTCCCGTCCAGCACAGGCACCACTGAGGTATCCTTCGGTAAGGTACCGTCCTGCTCCACTGCTCCTCAGGTGTTGGTGATAGCTGCCCATCATGTGTGTGAATGGGTTAAATGGAGAGGACACATTTCGTTGTGGTGCTATTTGTGTGATGACAAATCACAATGACAAATAGTCACTTTCACTATGCTTTTAGCAAAGGCTGATTGGCTATATTTTTGTGAGCTTTTCCTTAAAAGAGCCACATTGCAGATTACAACTTGTTCAGAATGCAACAGCAAGAGTACTGACATGCACTAGAAGCAGGAACTTTTTTTTGTTATTTGTATGACCTATATTTATTGCATATTTGCACTGCCTGTAAAAACGCTGAACTGCATTCAGGTGCATAAAAAATGCAATATAAATATATTATTATTATTGTTGTTGTTGTTGTTGTTGTTGTTGTTGTTGTTGTTGTTGTTGTTGTTGTTGTTGATGATGATGCTAAATAATTTCCTCTCACTTTAATAACACTTCTGGTTGTTTCAAGGCAATTGTATCCTCTAGTGTTTGATCTCAGAAAGCATTCCAAGCACAGTAGAAAAACAAAGTGCTGTAAATCTAATTTATATGCACACCCTGTACATCCAGACTTTCAATATAGCATGGCAAAGAACTGGATAGGTTCCAGCTCATTCACTGGATAGGATGGGCTTCAATGATCACTCAGATGTGATTTGGATGTGTTTTGAAAATATCAGATTTTTGTGAAGTCTATCTGAAAGCAAAAAATATTTGTCTTCACATTTAGACAAGAAATCACTTGGAACATGAAAATTGCCACTTACATCTTCAGCCAGAGAGGAGGCGCTATGGAGCACAGGTGTGGGACTCTGTCTCTCATACTGACGGAGTTTCTCATGGATCTGGAGAGCACACACACACACACACACACACACACACACACACACACACACACACACACACACACCCACACACACACACACACA
>JBBIGC010000029.1:5600480-5613531 GCA_037576955.1 Lepidarchus adonis
GCAGATGGGAGGAGAACGGCTGACTACACAGTTTATGGGAATAAATTGTGTATTTCCCTCACAATTGTCACAAAAAAACTCACTACACTGTCTGTCTGGTCTCTCTGCGTGTTGCTTTGCGAGATCATGCGGCGCGATTTTTTTTCACACTGCTGCATGAGTCTGCGTGAGAAAAGGGGTGTGTGGCGAGAGAGAGTGAGAATTGGGTCAATTGCGTGAGTCTCACACTGAATGCGTGAGAGTTGGCAGCCGTGTGTTATATATACATTTATATGTATATACAATTATATATACACACTACATTGAGAGTTTCTCCGGGTTTTAACAAGTAAATATAAGACTTTTTAAAACCACTATGACTAAGTATAAGATCAATTTCACATTGGGAAATTGCAGAAAGGATAAAAAAAGAAAATCCTACAATTAACACTGGACTCCCTGAAAATTTCAGACTTATAGAGCAAGTATCCCCCCTTCCTTACTTTACGCCCACAAACCCGCCTCCTTCACCAGAACAACAGCCCGTTATTGTTATGTAAATGAAGCAGCTCCTGGAATTAAGAAATCCTAGAATTACTTACTAAATAAATGGTCCACATCTATTCATTTCTGCACTAGTGAAGAAATGGTCACATTTAGACCAAGTCCAGAGAAAACCTTGCAACACTGCGTGCTGGGGTCTGTGTGTTTTCTGGATCATTTGTGATTTGATGTTTTTCTGATTGAGCTTCATGTAGTGCTTAACCGGTTTTAACTTTATTTTAAAAAAAACAAACACTAAATGCTTCACTCTCACACCGTAAGTTAAACTTGCACTTACCCCAATTCAGACTAATGTACAGGAAACAAAAAGTCATTGAAAACCTTGTGAAATGCCACATTACTATGTAAGCCATCCGTCTGAATATATGGAGATAAATTCAGTGCAGGTTGTAGTCTATATTAAACGTCGGGCTATTATTTGCCTAGCAGATGGAATGGTGATGGTATTTACCAAAATGTCATGCAGCTTTTATTTTGACAGAACATAACTACTAAAATCATATCTCTGTCTCTTCAGTGGTGATACTTGTGATAAGTTTAAACAGAGTATAACTAAGTTTAAGTTTAAACCGCTTAATATCAAGAACCCTCAGATATTGCGACAGAAATGAGTAATTACGTGCATTACACTCATAATTGTCTTCAGAAATCAGAGGTTTGTTTTAAGCCGTTTTATACCTTTTAGGGAATAATAGCGGTTACAAAACAGAGGTAGAAAGTAAAAGCTCAGGCGCGCGTGCCCGTGAAAGTTGGGGCAGGGGGAAGGGGATTTGTTGAGACATCTCTTTAAACCCGGCGTTTATTGGAATCGGGTGTCAATAAGAGACAGGCTATTATTAGAAGATATACGGTATGTTGACATTTAAGAATTTATGGCCTTAAATTCAAAACAGTCACTACTGAGCCCAGAGGTAAACATAGAATAGTAGGTTAGTCAGCTTAGTGTTCAACAACTGCAAACGAGTGCAAATGCACTGGCCTGGTTAAAAACACAAGATAGACAGTTACTATCAATTGCTTGAGAATCTGTTGAAGACCTACAGCACACACACTACTGTACATTTTTCTTATTTTTCGCACATTTTAGTCATCTTCTCCTTCCACTAACTACGATTCAGGCCTCAAATGATACAGCAGACACTTTATTCAATAGAATCGGCAGGGAGCAAATTCCATGCTAAACATTGTTCTCTGTAGAGGTATTTACAGCAACATGTAATTTGACCAGGATGTATCAAACCAAATCTTGCCCAAATCCAGCTGCAATACTCTGCATCACCCAGTGTAGCATGTACTAACCCGTGTGTATGAGTATGTGTCTGCGGAGGTGGTAAGAGCTGCGGAAGGCTGCGCTGCAGTGTTCACAGATGTGCGGCTTGGAGCTGGGAGACATACTCCCTCCATCTGGATCCAGCATCATAGACTACACAGGGCAAAAGAGGCATAATCAGCACCATACATTGTTCCCAGTGCACAACACACACACTGCAGCCACAAACCAGGCATCAAAACAGTCAGGTGTTACTGAAGGAATTGTCTTTAGGAGGGGTGGAAGAGAGGATAAGAAGGGAAGAGAAAAGAAAAAAAAAGGTGGAGACAGAGAGAGTGCATTTGAACCTTAGATTCTCCTCGTTTCCTACGTGACTTGGCCTCCTGTCCGTCACCGTTTGACCTTCGACCTTTCCTCCCAGAGGAGTCCTTTCCCAGCCTCCCCGACAGCTGCGGGGATAACAAAGGAGCAGAAGAACAGAAAGAAAGAATCAGTGCGAGAACATAAATAATACATAAACACACACACACACACACAAAGGCAAATCCAAAGTCATAATATTTCCCCTTCATTTTGGAACCTAGTTTTGAGTCCTATGGTGTGTGTGTGTGGCAGAAGGCATGGTGATAAAGTTCTTATTTACGACCCTCTGAATCTTTCCCTTGAGAGTCAGTGCCAGTTTCCTCAGCCTGGCGACCATCTATGGGAAAAAAAAGCATTTGGATTATTAAGCAGCTGCAAGCCGCCAGGCAGTGGACTTCATCTTTAAACCCAGAATAATCAAACAGCTCCTACAACACAGAGGAGCACGAAACAAAGAACTGCAAAGCTCAATGATTCTCATTTCAACTCGGCCTTAAAACAGCGCCTCAGTTCAGCTACAGATCACTATACACCAAGAAAGAATTAACCTCAGCCTAAGACTGCTATTATGAAAAAGAAAGAAATGAGGTAAAAGACCAAAAGGAAAGATAGAAAGACAAAGAAAAAGGCAGAAAGAAACAAGGAAGCAGGAAGAAAGAGACAAAGCGAGTGAGAAAAAGAGAACAAGAAAAAAGAAAGAAAAACAAAAAAGAAGAAGGGAAGAAAGGAAAGGGAGAAGTGAAAGACATGTCGAAGGGAACCAGGTGGTGACAAGAAAAAAGATAAAGGAAGAAAAATTATGAGCACAGAATCTAAAAGTGACAGCAAGGGAGGTTAAGAGAGGGAGAGAAAGCAAGAATGAATTAAAGATGGAAAGAGCTAGAGAGAGAGAGAGAGAGAGAGAGAGAGAGATGAAATATCAGAAGATTTCTGGATTAAATTAGGCATGGAGCTAGCCAAAACAAACCCAGGTTCATTTCCTCCTCCACTCCAGCCTGGGTCGAGTGGAAAAATAACCAGGCCTCCACAATACTAATGCCAAAGCTCTGGGAAAAAAAATGCAACAAGGAGCACAACTACTGAAAGAGTAGAAAATAAAATCCACAAAACTCTTTTTTTCTTTCTTGACTGAGTACTGGATGTAGAGAAAGTTTATTATTATTTATTTGGCCAACTGCTAGCAGCTACACCACAAAGACACAGGTGCTGAAGTCTCAAAGCCTCAGAGTAATTTTCTCTAAGCCGCCCATGCACCAGCACCTTTACAATGATTGAACAGATAATCATCCGATTTGTGCTCTCTGAGCTTGCCAGGAGCTTCATGCTCCCAGCATGCAGGTTGGTGCCCCGTGCATGTCCACAGGACTGATCTGCATGCGTGCCTCTACATGTCACTGCCTTTCAAGCCAAGCGTACCTCAGTTAGCCATGCTAACAGGAGCTGGATGGCAACACTGTTCCCAGAAAGCAACGTTTTAACAGCACTAGTTCATCTCTAGATTTATTGCTTTGTTAGACCTGCAGAACGAATATGAGGCCAATATGAGCATTCCTCTCTACCATATGAGGACCTAAACCAGACACCACTACGGAGCACAGACCACGAAAAGCAGTGGGTTACTCCTCTAAATAGGCCACTGATTCCAGTACTGTCTACCACACTACTGTTAATGCCAACAACCTCACGATACAACACACATCGCCATACAGGGGCACGGATATGATACGCATTGTGATACATTATGAATAATGCCTAAAAAAACAAGTATTCTAAACAGCCGTGCTGATGTTCACTCAAGCTGGAAAATAACAATATTACCACAAGTAGGCAAAAATGTAAATGTTGCCTTTAGCTTTATAATTTTTTAGCCTTCATTTTTGGGCCTTGTTCACATGTCCTTCAGCTGATTCTCTACAGTGGCTGTAAATACTTTTGCACAAGAACCAGTATTGTTTACATATAACTATAGTGAAATTGCTGTTTAACAAAGCCCGTTACCTCTTACTCACAAAGCTAATTTCTCACACAGATTTATATGGATAACTTGTCCCTTTGTATATATACATATATCTTCTAATAGTCTGTCTCTTATTGATGCCCGTTTCCAATAAATGCTGGGATTGAAGAGATGTTGCGTAAAAAATAGACGTCAGTCTCTAATAGTAGCACAGACACTTTCATGGGCACACGCCTCCGAGCTTTCACTTTCTACCTCCGTGTTTTAAAATAATTTAATTCCCTAAAAAGATACAAAACGGCTTGAAACAAACCCCTGATTTCTGTAGACGGTTATATGAGTGTAATGTGCGTAATTACTCATTTCTGTTATATCTGAGCGTTATTGACGGCTATTTAGCAGCTCTGTTTAAACTTATCGCATTCTGTGCTAAACGACTCCCACAATAACAGCAGCATCACAGACGAGTATCACAGCTGAACAGACAGAGGGATGATTTTAGTCATGAATGTTTTATCTTCGGTCAAAATAAATACCAAGAAGCTGCAGGACATTTTGTGGCCGTAAATACCGTCACCATTCCATCTGTGAGGAAAATAATAGCCCGTCTCCAACAAACGCCTGTCTCTATTAAACCACAGGCCGTCTGAATAATTTTTTTAAATAAATGCCAAGGCTACTATTAGAAGATATACGGTATATAAACGATAAATTAAAAACTGTATGCAAAAGGGGTTTAAACATTAACATGCTTGTGTACATGTCATGCATTCAAAAAATAATTTGATCAGTGTGAATGGGACACGGGTATTCTCCTTGTTTGAAGAGAGTAAGCAAAGTTGTTTAACACGGTTTCCTTTAACCCATGTTTTGCATTGTCTCCATCTTCTTAAAAACTACAAACATGGAAAAAGATGACGTGTGTTCCAGAAGAGCATATATATACATTTTTGTAATAATAATATCCATGAGCTCATGATTACCCAAGGGTCTGTATTTTGGCTTCTTGCATGAAGAAAAGTGACCAGGCAGGTGCAGGGCTTATGCTAAGGACAGTCCCACATACAAATTGAAAGACTTTTTCCTCCAGAAAGCCTTTATGCTCTGAGGTTATGATTTTGGGGGTAATTTTATTAAGAGCTTCTTTTCTGGCATTGGAGACATAGAAATACATTTAGAACTATACTAATCTAAACAAGTCAGAGTAGTGAAAATCATATCAGTTAGAGAATTGTATTTTAATTTTTTAGAAATTCCTCATTTAAAACCTGACTCATATTGTCAGGGCCTCAAGAGCAGCTGAATGAGTGAATCATGTGAATATGATTAAGGTTGTAATAAATGAGACCAATCTCATACTGCAATTGCTGCCAGCACCTCTCTGTTTGACCATAAGGTTGAAGGAGTGACTGGGAACCCAAAATACAGCCTAAATAATAAAACAGCTAAATCTAGCAGCAGAGTTGTTTTTTTGTTTTTTATATTAAGTAATGAAGTTATGAATCAATAACAGAACCAGTGCCGTTTCTCCTCAGAACCAAATGGTCCACCTCCACCTCCATTTAATCTCTCACTGATCTCAGCAGATTTGCTTCTCTCCGCTGTTAGTCAAGTACAAAACGCACATGAGCTAGGAGAGTTTTTTGGATTGGTGGGGGAGCGAGCAGAAACGCGAAACAAAACCAATACAAAACGCACATGCACTAGGAGTTTTCTGGATTGGCGGGAGAGCAAGCATATACGCGAAACACAAAAGCGATACAAAACGCACATGCTCTGGGAGAGTTTTCTGGATGGGCGGGGGAAAAGCTAAACTCAAAAGCGAAGAGCATGCTGTTTAACAATAACGTTAGGAATTCTACTCAACAGTCACGATATAGTCATTTACTACATTGCACATGGAACAAGCAGAGCTACATCGAGTATACTCCATATATCGCCCAGCCGTACTTGAAACACTTTTGCTAATAGTTAAGCTGACGCTTTTAACTTGTAGATGTGCAAGATGTGCTCTACAAAACTAACTTGTGAGAACAGCCCATTCAACTTCTTGCAACTATTGGTCCTGGCCAGAGACCCTTCCCCATATGTTAGACAATTTCTGGGTATGTTCCATCTAAATCATGCCCCACAATTCTGTTGTCCATGCTCTTTTACCATCAGGACCAATAACAACAAAGCAAACTGTCTAATCAAGTCTAATCGTTTGTCCAATCGCTGCAAGATTGCACATTTGTTCCCTGGACCAACGGAGCATAACTGGGGAAACTTTCCCCAAGTCAGTTAATCTTTGAGCTGACAGTATTATTAGTATTACTATTATAACTATTACATTCACACGCTTTTCACCCTCCCATGCTCACTTAGTGTTCAAGTTTAGCTGTGCAATAACACTGCATTAGCAACAATTTGGTGGCACTTCACATGACTAGAATTCATCCTCCCAGAATTAGTAGCTGTGTGTGACCAGAGGGGTAGGTGTATACTACCCTGTTTGAAACTGAGGTGAAAATAATGAAGGGGAGAAAAAAATACCACAGACCTACAAGCTCACTTTGTGCTTTTCAGCCAATCTGTCTTACTTCACATCCAAGAACCAGACATGATAAACCCAAACTGTGGTCTGCTGGCCACTGCTGACGAGCAAACCAGCTACTTTCAGCTCCCCCTCGAGAAGTTAGATTTAAAAAGTCACACTTACTTTGTTCTCACCATGAGAAATCTACATTCACACTTACATCCAGCCCAAATTCCCTCGATGGACCCATTCTCGCTAGAGCGCACACCTGGCATTGTGAGTTAATACAATAACGTTGTTGTCTACACTCATGTCAATTTCAGTCATTTTTATGCACACACTTACATTTCCCAGGCTCAGGTCATGCACCAGCAGGTTCTGATGGTTGACCAGGGACATCTCCAGCAACTCTCCTGAATTCCTTCCCCCTCCTCCAGTCCCTCCCGCCGGATACAGAGGTAATCTGTAGTCATGTTCCGACACCTTCTCCTGCTTAATGCCCATGGTGTGTACGTAGTCGCCTACGGCACCCATCATGCCTCCACCGCCACCCAACCCCATTCCACCCAAGCCTCCTCCACAGTCCGGCGAGTCCCTCTCCTTCTTCAGGATCATCTCATGGGGCTGCAGGTCGGCCATGACCGTCTGGCTGGCTAAGCGGGTGAAGCTGGTGACCGGGGGCAGGTGACTGAACATGAGCATTCCTGGGCCAAAACCAGGCTCCATTCCTCCAAGGCTCATGGTGAAGGCTCTCACACAGAGCAGAGCGACTCTTACACTGAAACAGAGACTGGGGGAGTCTTCAGCACAGGGGTGCTACTCTCATCCTGATGAGCAAGAGAGACAGAGGGGGAAACAGAAATAAGTAAATCAAGCATTTATAAAGTATTCGTTTCTAAAATTTCAAAGTATGTATAGAGAGAGGTATGTGTAATATGTATGTAGGGTACTGTGATATTACAGAAGTCCCTAGAATTTACATCTACATTACAAAAATAACTTGTGTACCTTGTGTTTTGGTTAGGTTTTAAATTTTAATGCATAAAGATGAAAATCAGTTAAATTTTATAAAACACAAGTGGCTGTAAAACAATGTTACAATTTGCATTTGATCATGAAACACAGTATTGTTATGAAATAATCATTTGTCACCAAATTGATCATAGAACAGACTGTAATACAGATTCATTTCAAAACATATTTCTGGAAAGGAAAAGTCAAAATGATCAGATTTCAGTGTCACACCCGTGTCTCCTGTTGATCCCCTGTTGATGTGGCTGTGAGACAGGGTGTCTATTGGTCGACTAAAGAAGGGAGCAGCGTGATTGTGTTATGAATGGCTCGTTTAAGTTTTGTCACAGTGGGTGACGATGAAAAAATGTCACCAGCAAAAGCATGATGCGCATTAAAAATGAATGTCAGTCAATGCGGTAAATCGAGTGCTAATACTGGGTATCAGAATTCAACCTAAAATAATAATCACTGTAACATGATTCTTTTGGGACAAACATTTCATAATAAACCCTTACTGAAATGACTAAGGACACACAGGGAGGTGTGTGTGTGTTTCTTTGAGAGCACAGATTGTACGACAGGGCCACACTGGTCCTTAGGGACGGCAGCCGTGTGCTCTTTGATCCAACCATTAAGTGCTTAGCTGCATTAATCACACAGGCTGGTGGGTCAGCCAGACAGAGAGGGAGCCGCTCACATGCTTACGCTCACACACTTCAGCTGCTCTCAGACACACACACACACAGTCTGGGGACACAGGGAGAAATAATACACAATCTTCAGCCAAAAATTGCACAAAAAAATTAAAACTTTTTTTAAATGGATAAATAAATAGTAAAAAAATAAATAAAATGGGATGAACGGACAGTGATAAAATAAACTTCTTAAAGAAAAGTCACATGTTCCACCCAAAACCACCAAACAGAATTGTTTGATGCATAAGCTCACAGTGATGTTGGTGGAACCTAACTATTTTTGAACACCTATACATTATTTTTCTATGGTTCCCGGCCAGTTTTGCTCTACAATGTGCTGTCGTTGAAGTCAAAGCCTCAGTACTCAAAGTACTGTGAAACACAAATGTCTCAAAATTGCTGCATATTTCAGTTTTGCACTGTTCAAGTTGTTCAGAGCAGTTTGACTTTTAATGGTTCACTGAAGAGAAAAATACAGGCCCAGATTTGTTACAGTGGCGCCGATAGGAACCAGAGGCAGCAATGTCTACAACATAAATACAGCCATTATTTTTATTATCCAGAGCATAAACAACATCTTCGTTTTATATGCAACACTGATGGCAAAATAGTGTTCAATCTGAGTTTTTTCCCTTTTGGGAGCAAGTATAAAATGGGTTTTTGGTTATATTTTGGGTTACAACACCAGTTATGTTTAGGATTTTAAAAGGTTAAAATCTCATTAAAATCATCCTGAATTACTTTGTGCACTCATCACCATGAATGGATTCAAAATATATTTCGGGCAAAGAGCTACTTTTAAGCACAATAAAGTTCTCGCGCATTAGGCAGCATATTCAGAATCAGTTTATTTTGTGAAAACGTTGGGATGCCTGGTAAAACTCTGTTTTAGATCTGTTAATTTTGCAGAAATGTAGAAATTTTGGTAGAATTTAGAGAATGCATAACTAGGGAATGTCTGTACGAGCAGATCTTAATGAGTCACTGTCCGTTCATCCCATTTGTGCAGATTAGTCAGCTAGTGTTTGACCACAGGCTGAAACTGACCGCTACTGGATGCCCATCACTCTATCCAACCAGCTCACCCAAGTGAGCAACACACAATCTCACTGGTTGAGGCTTACTTCACTCTCCTGCTGCATCTTGGGTTGAGAAAGAAGCTTGCTCGTCATGATGGTGTACTGTTCATCAAGGCAATGCCAGAGTGAGCAAGAGACTACCCTCCAAAGGAAGTTCGGAGGCAGATCGAAAATGCCGAACAGATTAATCGTGTTAAATCAAACTGTTAGCCACAAAAAACCACACAATATATGGACTAACATCAGACGCTCACCAAAAACCAGTTGGCACTCTTTCTGCAGGTTCTATTTTGAACATTAGGGATTAAGAAGGTGTTATCAACACAAACACAGATGTTCAGCCCACGGAGCGTGTGAAGACAGACACCGTCCAAGAGGGCAACAATTACATCCCTCGTGTCCTTTCTTAAACAATATTTAGCAAAAAATAACTAATTAAAACACATATCAACCAATGGGATATTAATCCAACTAAATATTCAATTAGCTAAATATTTATCTAAATACTTAATATCATTAG
Organism: Lepidarchus adonis; assembly: GCA_037576955.1. Lineage (NCBI taxonomy): Eukaryota > Metazoa > Chordata > Actinopteri > Characiformes > Lepidarchidae > Lepidarchus > Lepidarchus adonis. The sequence continues at coordinate 5,610,440 of JBBIGC010000029.1, forward strand.
ATTAGCTAAAGATCAGATTTAGTAGTGAATGGTTGGAAACAATGGGAAATTTAACCAATTCTTTCAAATTTCCAAGCAATTAAACCAACGATATTCATTTCAACAAGGTCTGTTGCAGAGAAATTTGCAGATTCATTTCCGTGGCGATAGTACAAACCAGGACTTTTAATGTTGAGTGTAAAATTAGCCATTTTATCTCCGACCCAAAGAAGTCTGTGAACATACATGTGTAAAAATTAAGTTAAATGTAAAATTGATTGTAAAATAGTTCAGGCTTTCTTTACGTGCTATTTTACCTCACAACTATCCTAAAACACAACACGTCAACAGCCTGCTCATTCATCATCGAACAGCTTTGTGTGAGGAACCTTCTCACCAGCACAGTGAAGAACACTGACTTTGTACGTTCCTCTAGAACAGAGCGTTTCACACCAGAACAAAATCGGTGGCCTTCTCTAAATGAAGACAGCAAGTGCTAATGCTTAAGCTGTAAGTGTTCGCTCATTCCACTCTGGGGAATTTGCTTCGAACGCAGTCAGATGAATCATCATTGATGTGCATGGAATATGCTCAAGAACGGACGGTCAATCTTGATGAATTATTTAGGGCTGCTGCTCAGAAGCCAGTAGAGCTTACATTTTCCCTCATGTAAATTCAACCAAGTTTGGTCTCTTATCTACTAGTCCATTGCCATCTACACACTAAACGGTTCACCACTCTTTACAAAACTCCAGAACATCTCACAATATATTTGGATCCATGCAGGAAATGAAGAATCAAGTTTGCATATCAATGATGAATTGTGTGGCAATTTGCTTTATACTGCAAGTAAAGCGACTATTTGTAATTTTGAACACACAAGGTGCACCACCTCTGCATTTAACCCATCCACACGTGAAGCTCCTGGGTGGCAGTGTAGAGGTGGGTGATGTGGTAAAAGTATCAGATCATGGTACTTTGAGAAGCTTTCTAATCATTATATGCATTTTTCTGTCATTTAATAAGTTGGAACAAATAAAAAAGCCAGCAGCATGTTCATTTTAAAAGATATCAAAGTAAAACAAATACAAATGATGTTCATTGTGTTCCTCACACCACATTACAGCACATTAAGGTGAGACTATGATGTTCTTTCTGAAATGAAATCATTTGAACTGGGCAATGTGTACCTCTGTGGTACCCGGGCACCACTGACTGCTCTCTGTTCACAAGGTAAACTCCTAACCACTAGACCAGCACTGCCCAATGCATCCACAACATAAAAAGCATCTGCATGTAGAATTACTAAAGAATATAGGAAGAACACGGGAATTGGCAGATATTTGACTGAGGCAGATGTTTAAAATCAACTTCAGTGTGATGCGATATTCTGTGTTCTGGAAAAGCAGAAAGTTGGGTGATGCTAGAATACAGTACAAAAATGCTTTAGATTTCCTCATTTATTTGGCTCGTAGGAAAATCACAATGTTATTTGCCAATAAATAGATTATTTTATCTAGGCAGATGTAGTCCCCATTTCTTCTACTTTTATATCCTGGTATCAGGAAATATGCACATGAACAATACCAGATATTGACATTGGCCTACAAATTGCACATCAGTGCATGATTACAAAGGGGCATAACAAGCCCTTTTATGACTGGATTTAGTGCAACAGTGTGTGAAAAGCTGAATAAAAACCATAGCATCGACATTTTTCTGATTGTATGAGTGCTTATTCAATTGTACCATCTAATCAATCTTCAATAAAGTGTAGGGCCGAGTTAGGCAAAATGGCATGTCTTAAATATTTCTGTGTTGCATTTCTTTGCCACATCACTCACCACTATTGTCCAGTGTTACTGAAGAAACATCAGTTCAGCGTGATTACAAATTCCCAAGCCCAAAATCCAGGTGCCCAAGGCTTCATTGTATCCCATTCCAAGCATACAACTGCATCAGCTGCATTAAACAATACCTACCATGCGTTAACCTGCAGCCAGGGGAACGCGCTACATCATTTCAGATCAAGCCAGACTCCAAAACCACCACCAGCAGCGGTGATTAAGCAGGATTTTGCGTTAAAAGAAAACTCGGGACTTCCTGAGGCTCTGGCTCTTTGTGCATTGTGTGTGTGTGTCCCACACCGACGCAGCTGCTGTATGTAAATAGCTTCTGCCGTGGATGCGTTAGCCAGTCTCGGCTAGCCCGTCCAACCAGACCTCGTGTGTACATCCATGAAAAGTGCAGCAAGGGCACGGAACAGGGTCACTGCTCCATTCCAGGTCCCGGTGGACGATTCGGTTAATACAGTGTTAATAACAAACGTTCAGCCGCAACGCGAAGGCCCCGGACAGCCATGCTAAGTCGTTAGCTGCTACGAAGCTAAGCAAGAATAAATAAACTGAGCTCAACGTAATATATTCACAAGGAGAGAAAGAGAGCACGCGCTACGCAATCGCTAATGAGAAAACGGACAGCACGCTCATGCTAACAAAAACACAGATAAATGAACGAAATTAAACGAGCACGAAGAAGCAAGAAGAGTGCTGTGAAGACAACGAAATAAACCAAAATCGGATACAACTGGGAACCAATGTGAGCACAATGATGTAACGATGCAATCAGGACTGATGCTAAGTAGCTAACGCTAACGCTTTGTTGTCTCGCGCCGTCCCGAAGACTCGCGCGCCCCCGCCGCCAGTTTCCCCCCTCCTTCCACGGCCCCGTGGCGCTTACCGGCGCATGGCCGCCGCTCGCAGTCCCGCTGGCGTTCCCCCGCTATCCTTGTCTTTCTCTCCGTCTTTTTCTCGTGTTCCCTCTGTCCCTCCCCCGCGCACTGCTCGCCTCAGACTCCTACCATCGCTTTCCTGCAGCGCCTGCGCTCCTCCATGTTGCCCTGGCGCGGGGGAGTGTGGGTAACTGGGGAGCCGGACGGGTCCCGCGAGGAGACAGAGACGCACGCACGCACGCACGCACGCAAGGGGGAGGGGGAGGGGGGGGGGGGATGAAGATGGGATGCCTGAGAGTGAAAGAAAGAGAAGGGAAATAAAGATGGTAAAGAGAGAGAAATAAGGAAGGAAAAAAAGAAAAGAAGGGTAGGGGACAGAGGG
>JBBIGC010000029.1:5613631-5631169 GCA_037576955.1 Lepidarchus adonis
AACAGAACAGCGTACAGGGGAACAGAACAGAACAGCGTACAGGGGAACAGAACAGAACAGCGTACAGGGGAACAGAATAGAACAGTGTACAGGGGAACAGAACAGAACAGCGTACAGGGGGACAGAACAGAACAGCGCACAGGGGAACAGAACAGAACAGTTTACAGGGGAACAGAACAGCGTACAGGGGAACAGAACAGAACAGCGTACAGGGGAACAGAACAGAACAGCGTACAGGGGAACAGAACAGAACAGCGCACAGGGGGACAGAACAGAACAGCGCACAGGGGGACAGAACAGAACAGCGCACAGGGGAACAGAACAGTTTACAGGGGAACAGAACAGCTTACAGGGGAAATGTGGGAAAAGGAAAATTAACAGGCTGTACGTGTTTATTGTTTGTGCAGAAATGGGAAATTAGCGGAATGTTTATGGGGGGTGGATTTAGGGGGTTGTTTTTGGGGGAAATGGGAGTTTAGGAGGTTGTGGAAAAAAGGGGAAATTAGCAGGCTGTGCATGGTGGAAAAGGGAAATTAGGATTCTTTTGGGGGAGGGGTGGATTTAGGAGGTTGTGGCAAAAGGGGAATTAGCAGTCAGTTTTGTGGGGGAAGGGAATTTAGCTGGATGTTTGTGGAAAAAAAGGAAATCTAGCAGTCTATATGTGGGGGAAAAGGGAATTTAGACGTCTGTTTTTGGGGAAAAGGGAGTTTAGATGTCTGTTTTTGGGGAAAAGGGGAGTTTAGACGTCTGTTTTGGGGGAAAAGGGGAGTTTAGACGTCTGTTTTTTGGGAAAAGGGGAGTTTAGACGTCTGTTTTGGGGGAAAAGGGGAGTTTAGACGTCTGTTTTTGGGGAAAAGGGGAGTTTAGACGTCTGTTTTGGGGGCAAAAGGAGTTTAGCCGTCTGTTTTGGGGAAAAGGGGAGTTTAGCCGTCTGTTTTGGAGAAAAGGGGAGTTTAGCCATCTGTTTTGGAGAAAAGGAGAGTTTAGCCGTCTGTTTTGGGGAAATGGGGAGTTTAGACATTTGTTTTTGGAGAAAAGGGAGGTTAGATGTCTGTTTTTGAGAAAAGGGAGTTTAGACGTCTGTTTTTGAGAAAAGGGAGTTTAGACGTCTGTTTTGGGGGGGAAAGGAGTTTATTTATATTTCGGGGTGAGCAAACCTTTAAAAAACTGCCCAGATTAATAGATAAATGAAGCACCCGCCAGTAGAAAATTCTGTGAAATGTTTGAAGATAACAGAGCAAACCTCACCCTACCACAAGCTAGGGGTGGGCAATATGGCAAAAATATCATATCACAATCTTTTGAGGAATTTTTAAATTTACAATGTACTACAATATGTATTTGTCCATCATCTTTCATCGTATGAAAATGGCCAGCAGGGCCATATTTGACAACAAAATTTAAAAAGGATAAGAAATACAGATGATTTTTATTGTTTCTCAGACTGCTGTTTAATAAGATCACTGGAGCTAAACGATTCTGTCTTTGTAATGAAACAATGTTTAGGTACTGATGATATCACAAAATGCCCTGAAAATCACATTGTGGCTACAATTTTTCACAATAACCATAAATATCGTATTGCCCGACATTGCCACAAGCTTTTTACAAATGCAGTTCATTCCTGAAAGCTGGGAACGCTGTTGCTGCATCTCCTCTCAGCGCCCCCACTTCCTGCATCCCTGTGTCATTTTGAAATGCTAGGTGCTTTCACACTCTTGGCTTGCAGTGTAAGTATATGTGTATGAATGTGCTTTACTTGCCACCAGCTTAGAAATTGAATTTCATTCCAATCCATTTATAATGTGCATTTATGAATGTAGGATGAGAGGAAGACTTGGTAGGAGACAGAAGGTTGTGGAAAGCTAAACTCGGAGACGCTCTTGTGTACAGTAGGCAGTTTCTACTGGGCAGACACTTCAGGGCTGCATATGAACACTGACAGTGTAAAGTTATACACACAAACAGTATATTAAATATTACTTTACATGTATGCACACACAGATATGCTTACAAGTTTAGATGTAAATGTACTTGTTTAGTTACATATAATCAGTATACTAGACACAAGTATACTTTGTGGCTGCAAAACATACATTTAATTTAATTTAAAACATTAAAATCATTTTAACTTGTGAGCATAAACAGTTTTTGTAGCAGTTGGGAGCACATAGGGATTACTGCAGATTTGGAATAAAATGAAAGTGAAATCAGTGGTCAGAGTTCACATATGCATCTTACAGACTTCATAGAGTCATGCTTTTTCATCATATACATTTTTCAAAAAAATTATTATAACCAAGGGGAGAGCGCACTTTGCTATATTAATCTTGAAAGAGACTGTTTGTGCAGAAAAAGGAAATTTATTAGCACGTTTGTGGGAAATGGAGAACTTATTATTAGATAATCCTCTGTTGAGTCTCAGCATTTAATTCAGCATTGTTTTTATTTACATTTCCATTTTATATTTAATCAGTGTGGTACATTTTGTAATCATTCACAAAGGCCAAGAATAATTATAACCTACAGGGCGTAGTTTTCCCCCTGATTCATGGCGAATTTAATTTTACTCATTTTTACTCATAGATTATGCAATGTGCATAATATATGCACAGAACAGGGCATCGGTGGCCTAGTGGTCCAAAAGTTTGTCCACACAACCTTATTTGTTGATGAAATCACAGCGTTTGGTGCATTAACATATTTGGAGCCATTTTTCAAGCAAAAATATTGTTTCCCCAAATTATATCCTACTGAACACACTTCTAACACCTACACACACACATACACACACACACACGCATCAATAACAGCTAAGGCAAGACCAGAGGGAAATGATAGAGCTGTTTGTTGTCTTTATTGTTGATCTTGTAGCGCGCTGAGTTGTTTGTGGCTGAGGCAGACACTGGGGTGAAGTGATAAATTGAGTTAATTAATGATAATTAGATTACAAGAGACATAGGAGGTATGACTCAGGGCTCAGCCATCCCTGAGTGGTTCAAATGTGCGTGTGTGTGTATGTGTGTGTGTTTGTGTGTGTGTATGACAGAGAGAGAGAGAGACGGAGAGACAGAGAGACAGAGAGAGAGAGAGACTATTTGTGGGCTTGCTGTTTAGGTCTTTAATTGTATGTATTATGTATGTAATTGTTTTTCAGTGAGAATTATCTCTGCAGGCAACTTTCACTCATGCTGTCTCTCTCTCTCTTTCTCTCCGCTGGTGAACACACTGACAGCAACTGAAGCATGAGGTTTGAGGAAGTTTGCATCTTATTCATCTTGTCGTTATATCCATGTCACCCAGGAGAGATGCGCATGTAAAACGTTTCTGTGGAATATCAGGGCGTCACTTAATGTATATGTATGTGTATGTAGATGTGTGTTCTGTCATATAGTCTCTGAGTTCATGTGTGTAGGCCACACGCATTATTGTGAACTAGAATGCACATTCAAAGCTGCCTGTTAGAGCTCTTCTTCCTCCTGTAATCTGATTTCCTCGTACCAATACACAACCCAATTGGAAGTCAGCCGCGCATAAAATGAGGGCAAGGTGTGTTTATGCGGCGCTGAATTTGCAGCTTCCACCGGCGCAGTGATGAAGCCACAGTGAAAATCGAGTCCTATTTATCTGTCCACACCTTTCCTGGCGAGTGTGCAGCTGCGCTGTCAGAGCCACTGTGGATCACCTTTGAGTAAAGTCGAAAAATCCAAACCCTAATTGAACCACACGTGAGACTAAGCAGAACCGATGGTTGCTGCCACCACTGAAGCTGCTCTTGCTCTGCACCTCCCTTTCTTCCATTATGGCTTCTTCTTGGGAAACATCTGTCCATCACTATCTCTTTCTTCACTCTTTCCTCATCTATCCCCTCTCTCTCTCTCTCTCTCTCTCCCTCTCTCTCTCTCCCTCTCTCTCTCTCTCTCTCTCTCTCGCTCTCTCTCTCTTTGATCACATAAGGAACGAGTAAGAATGTCCAGCGTTTTCAGGATGCTGTTTAGTCAATGTCATGAGCTGTGACAGTGCAGACTTACAGACACACGTGCAATCACACACACATAAACAAAGTCCCAGATTCTCTCAGGAGCAATTCCTCAAGGGAAAAGAGCAGCGTTACTGGAAATGTTCACCCTGGGGGGTTTCCTGGGGTTTTTATTCCTGACAGATTCGAGCTGTGTTTTTGAGCAAGCTTGCAAAGAAGGCTCACACTCATACCCATCATTTCCACTTTTTCCACTTTACCCGCCTTTCACTACGTCCTAAGTTGCTAGGTGGGAATTCAATCAAATTTTGACACTCAGGGAAAATAACCTCTTGCTACCCAGCTGTAATACAATAATAGAAACAGAATTATGCATTAAATCACCTAAAATGGACCCCACTCATTTATGGATCAATGGGCAATGCCCACTTCTGGGGTTATAATACGTAGCTGAATGCTAATACGGTGAACTTCACAATCTTCCCTGATTATATGGTTGTTCATTATGTTATTGTTGTAAACCAGCAAAGAAGGCATGCTCAGTTGTATTAGAAACATTTTGAAAAGCTGGGGATCTTCACACTTGCCAATTAAAGTACTAACCACATTGATGCCAAGCCAAGAATTCTCCTGTTGTTCTGCATCAAGATTTTGCAGTGATTGTTTTGCAGAAATACAGTAGACTTGTATTTCGAGCAGGGTATATATATATCGATCATGACAACCAATTCAGCATTCAATTCTTTTTGAACGGCATTTCAAAAGCACATAGATTCTGTGAAAGTACACGGGTTTGCACATTTCCATAAAGCATGATGTGACTAGACTGCAGAGCAGCCACAGCTCAAATGAAAAGAAATCTAGATGCTTGAGAAGATGCTAGCTGGATAGCATCTGGCAATGCACATTTTTTCTCCAAAGCCAAGTTAGTCAGTGTGTTCTGGGCACTGGGACTGTTAGCTGGTGGAAGTGAAGAGATATACACAAAACATAAACAGCTGAAGGTGACAAATACTAACAACTCTGGTGATGAGAACATTTTTAACACCTAATATGAATATCCTGTCCTATTGTGTCAGGATAATTTTGCATGATTTTTGGACGTATATATATGTGTTCACAAATATATGTGTATATATTTGTTCGTATGTGGAGGAGAGAGACTGAGGATATTAGGAATAGGATGTGGAGAATGGAGCTGCCAGATAGACGAAGGAGATGAAGGCCAAAGAAGAGGTTTAGGGATGTGGTGAGGGAGGACAAGCAGGCAGCTGGTGTGAGAGGAGAAGATGCAGAGGACAGGAAGAAATGGAAACAGAGGATCTGCAGTGACGAATCTTAACAGGAGCAACCAGAAGAAGAGATTATGATATTGACAGAAGGCTAAAAGAAAAGAAACCACTGTTTAGCTTTTTGGCTAAAACGTCATTGACACAAAACCACTTTGGGACTCTAAAAACAAGAGCATGCAGTAGTTAGTGTGAAAATTACTAATGCTTTTCCAGGTGCTTTTTTTCCCAAAGACATCCCCACAACCTAGTGGACTTTCATATCACTGACATTAATAAACTGATCGTTAAAACACTAACACTTGGACTCCTTCCAGATAAGCTGTTTTATAAGGGGCATCCGTGAAACAGTGTAGGCTTGATTGTTGTACTGCAAGTAGCACTGACTGTACCTCACAAACAACCTGAGGCCTGACCTGTCACCTCACAGCAAGAATGTCCTGGGTTTGATTCCTGTGTTTGGATTGACTGGCTACTCTAAATTTCCCATAGTTGTGTGCGTGTTGCCCAGCAATGGGTTGGCTTCCTTGAACCCATAGTGTAAGAGTAAGAGTAGAGTAAGGGATAGATTGTTAATCAGCTACAAGACACAAACCGTCTTTTGGGGTTGACCCAAGGATTTGAGATTTGCAGATCTCAGGTCTTCCCGATTTTGTAAAAAATCAGATTTTTAATTTGTAACACATAAAGTGGCTGTAAAGTAAACCCATCTCTCCACCATTATTTAGAACACTACAAAATGGAGACTACAATCAAAGTGGAGCCTCTGTGCATTTTTTTAACTATGCAACATATACAGTAGTGATGGTTCAGAGTACTTTTGAAAACATAAGTTTGGCCTTCTGTCCACACATAAACAGTGCTTTGTTCTCTGAAAACTCAGTTTTTGTGTATATGTGTAGAAAAGTAAAATGGAGATTTTCATAAAAACCATCTGACGTCATCTCCTTGAACGTCACACTAGACGCCATGTTTGTTAGCATACACCTGCCAGAAAACCACCCCACCCCAAGGCTTCTGACTGGCCAACAGTGCTACACATTTTAGGGTTAAATAACTGTTTTCAAAAAATACTCAGTAACGTGTGGACAGGGCATGAAGTAAGTGCTGAAGCTGCAGGTGGCAGCTTGCATGACTGTGTGCAGGATCTACTCGTTGCCCTCTCATACACTTTCATTCATTAGAACCAGGTTAGTGTGGCTGCCTATACATGATCTTGTTGCTACATAAAGGACATTTGTTTCTGTGTGTCTGTTTGTCTCTATTGTCTATTCAGGGAAGTGAGTGCACCGTAGCACAGTGCTGCAGGGCTCTCTGTAAGAGGCTTTTGCGTGTCGGCTTCTCAGATACAGTCATTCGTCTTTTTAAGCTTAAGACGAACGGACAAGAGTGAAACAGTGAGGTGGCTTCGGGCCACTGGCAGATTAAACCAAATGGAAGAATGCAGTGTTCCGCAGAGCACCTCTCACTCAGCTTAAGATGCAAACCACAGTGCAGCCCACAAAACCCCACAGCTCAGGCCAAATCCCTCCAAACTGATGGCACGGAGGTGCTCGTTCTGGGCTTAATCTTTGCCAGAATCTCTAAATATTTAATCTCTAAATATTTTCATTATTGGAATCCTTGAAACACAAATGGAAGGAGGTTTTGTAAGAAAGAATTCCAGATTATATATGATAAAAAGTGATTCAAAGAATACATTGTTCATCAAACTGTGTCAGGGACACTTATTCTGTTTAAAGTTGAGTATCAATTTGTCCAATTGGTCATTGGTCCAAAGTATATGTAATGTGTTATGTGCTGTAGGTGAAGTTTACTGACATTTCTTTTTCTACCTGAGTGTGTGAATTTGTATTGTGTTCTTTTGCTGTTTTGTGCTTTCTATTACCATTAGGTAGATGACCTGTGGCTGTGAATTTGTGCAGTTTCAAGTGATCACACATGTTTGCAAAGGATAGTAAGCTAGCGGTGTTATACAGCACCAACTACCTGGCATTCAGGAGGCATAAAACAAAGCTTTCAAGAAGATGTGCTGTTTTGTCAAAGCATGGTGGAAAATGGTTGCATAATTTTATTGTTTGCATTTCAAGTGATAAAAACATGACTGGTGTGTGGTTTTGTTTTGGGGATCAGCTCTGAGGCTAATGAAGGTAGTGAAGTTAGTTAAGTTTGTCATTGATTTGTGATTCATGATTTCCGATCATTGTGAATACACCACTAAACACAGTGCACCTCAACACATTTTACCCAGCGGGCAGCTATCAACAGTGAAGTGGGGACGGTACCTTGTTCAAGGGAACCTCAGTGGTGCCCGGGCTGGGACTTGAACCTGCGACCTTCAGATCTCAGGGGCAAAGTCCTAACCACTAGGCCTCTACTGCCATTGAGAACACACCTCATCACACAAAGACTACCACAATAAAATGGGACCTCTGCATTTAACCCATCCATGTGTGGAGCAGCGGGCAGCTATCAACAGGGCCTGGGTAGCAGTGGAGGCAGATGGAACCTTGCTCAAAGATACCTCAGTGATGCCTGGGCTGGGAAACCTCTGACTAAATGTTCCTAAGCAACCACTGCCCACAGTAATGTAAACAACAGGCCAAAATCATTACACCTTTTCCCTTAAACCATTAAATAATCTCCAGTAGTTTTACATATGCTTTTAGACTGCATGACCTGCTGTTATCTATAAACAGTGGGATTAATGAGAAGTCACTGAATGGGTGAAAGTAAAAGAAAAGCGGCCACTTTGTGTTAAGTCAGTATGGCTGACTTATCTTTTCTGCTCTCTATATGTATGTGTGTATGTTTGTGTCTGGGTCTCCCTCTGGCACTTGTGGTAAAAATACTCAAAGAAGTTGGGTTTTAATTCAGATCCCATAAGACCCTGTAACGAACAGAGCCTTGAGGCAGGTTGCATGCACACAGTTGCTTTATTAGAGGCAGTCCAATACTCAACATCAAAAACACAAACATCAACAAAGCAGCAACACCTAAGGTAATTCCATAACCAGAAAACAACAATCAGGACAACGTAGTAAACCATAAATACTGGACAGAAATATGATTCAGAACTCAGTTAAACAACTCAGACTTTGTAAAAAGTAAATATTTACATTTATATTTATTCATTTGGCTGAAGCTTTTGTCCAAAGCAACTTCTAGGTGCAGGAACAATCAAGCATAAATTCAGACATGACAATACTGATGTGAGAGTTACAAGGAGTTCAACACATTCTTCTTAGTCATAGAAAACAGTGTAGGTGCTATAAGTGTGCAGATAATTGCTAATGTGTCTGGGCAGTGGGGGAGAACGAGTGAGAAGAGTCTGGAGTGGTGTTTTCCTCATGGAGGTGGAATCTCCAATCGCTGTCCCCTCGCTGATCTGAGGGATCTGGTGTGTGTGTAGGTCTGGATGAGTGTTGGCAGATCCGTTGATGATCCTGTAGACGAGCATCAGGGACTTGAATTTGATGTGCACTGCACAGATATATATAAAGAGTCCAGGGGTCTCATTTATAAAAATTTGTATAGAATTCTACTAAAAGTGTACATTCGAAAAACAGAAATGATGTGTGCAAAGAAAATGTTAGATTTATGAATATGTGCACACACACATCTGCAAGAAAAACATGCACAAGAGGAATGCTATAGCGAAAAGGGGTTTGCAGAGGGGGCGAGAAGTCAGCCCTTCTCGGATCTCGGTTTGTGTAGGAAGAGGCAAACGCATCTTTTAGGTCCTATTCTGTGCATACGCAATGACTATAAATAAGACCCTTCAGTTTTAAATTGGATTTTTATTTCACATGTAATGAAAAAACACAGAGAAAACCACAAGTAGAGCAATATACACTGACATACAGTGGTGTGGAAAAAAATATTGCCCAAATATTGTCCATTAATTAACATACTTGGCGACCTGTGTCCAGTCACATTACCCTGATAGCGGGTCAGTTTACTGTAACTATCATTGCATTAATTGATGAGTATTTGTCCCTTCCCCATTTCTTTTTTATTTATGACTATTTTTTATGTTTTAGATCACCAAAAAAACATCAATATTATATAACCTGAATGCTTTTTTCCCCCAGATTAATTAAAATACCCTGGTATTATTTTAGTAATCATTTCCTTTTTTGGTATTAAAAGCATGTGTTTTGTTTTGGATTCCTGATGAAGTTTACTTTTAAGACTTATTTGCCAATGTTTTATCAATAATTGATTAGAAAACAGCCATTTTTAATGATCATGTGACATTAACTTTAGCTACACTTCTGTGAGCCTGTCAACTTCTTTGAAAGAGTGAAGAAACAGATATTTTCAGGCAATCATCTCCATGTGTCACTAAACTAAACTCTGAATTAAGACATCAAGCCATCAATACTGCACAAGATTTGTGTTTATGTACCACAGTTATTTCCCTTGCAGTTCAATATGTTTTTGGTCAGTAAAACCAAATTAAAATATGAAAACACACAGCTAAATAAAGACTTTAAAAAGTACATTTTAAACTTATTATCATTGCGTATGAGCAGAAGTCCTGTCTGACTATCCTTATCTGATCTGATCACTTTTCCAAAAACTGAAGTGAACAAAAATGAAATCTGACTTCTACACACAATCCATCCACACATGGAGCAGTGGCAGATATCAGCCCCAGCCAGGGAGCAGTATAGCAGGACAGCATGTTACTCAAGGGTACCTCAGAGGTACCTGGGCTGGGACTTAAATCCTGTAACCCTCACAAGAGCAAGATCCTAACCACTAGGCCACCACTGCCCAACACTACAACCAGCAAAATCAGGTTTTATGTTAAGTTTCTAGCAATACCTTGAATATAGACAATTTCCTCAATGACATATTCATACACTGTTTATCAAAAATGCTTTAAATACTCACCCTATTATATTGTTCCGTTGAAATGAGTGCAGGGGACACTATTATTCAGAAGTAAACTCTGTTGAAAATGCAGATAGTTTGGTTAAATATAGGGGAGATATGGGTTGTGTAGGCAGAGGATGGGTGGCTGGGATAGACTTCACGTGGGCCGTCAGTGTGGAGATGCTCCATTGTGGAAACACTCACAGCACTCCGGAGAACACATGAGTACTCTGAAAGCGGACCCGAAAACCTCTATGTGGGTGAGGATTGTGTGTGTGTGTGTGTGTGTGTGTGTGTGAGAAAGAGAAAGAGAGAGTGTGGGGGTGGGGGTTGTGTGTGACTGTATGTGGGTTGAAGAGTATTTCAGCGATATGATGTGTGATGTGTTCTTCAATCACTGTGTATATGTGTGTCTTTGTATTAGTTTTACTAGCAGTCCCACAGATCCCCATTCTAATCATCATTCTGCAGTGTTTCTGAGGTAATTATGGCACAAGCACTTGCCAAAGGTGAACAGATCATCAGATATTGCTTCATGACAGTTCTGCTAAGAAAAGGCAAAGGAACAAAGCCCTAAACATTGTATCAAATATAAATTTAATGTTGCATTCCAAAAAACATCAGATTTTATTATTAAAATCACAATATCTTGTATCAGGTTGACATAAATGTTATTTCCATGTACTAAAGTAGACTATTTAATTGTTAGCTTTAGCTCTTAAGCAATTAGTGCTCAGCAGAACGGTACATTCATTCATTCAGACAGACATTTTCCAACACCTCAGGTCATGGGGAAGCTGGAGCAAAGGACTATGGGCGCAACCCTTTACAGGAGGCTAACCCATCAAGAGGTAACACAGAGACAGACAACCTTTCACGCACATGGGCAATGTAGAGTAGCTAGTCGACCCGTAACCACAGTACTTGACCCAGTACTTGAACCTAGAACCCTCTGTGCACAAGGGAACATTCCTAACCACTAGGCCACCGCTGTATTTACAGATTGTCTAAGCTTTGCCTCTTTCCAGTTTCCAGCGTATAGTATGTGCATGTTTAAGCATCATTACTGTGGCACCCAATGTAGACATGCAAGCAAATGCAACTACAATCACTTGAAACTTGACTTGAATTGAATTTTTACACAACACTACCTGCTTTTCTTTGACTTTTCTATTAGACTGCCCAAAACATGACATAAGTCATTTAAAAATCTGCAACACCATTCTGCTGATCGCAGGAGCCCCTCAAGGCTGTGTGTTAAGCCCCTTGTTGTACTCCCTTTACACCCATGACTGCACAGCCACACACACATACACGCACACACACACCCCCACACACACACATATATATATGGTTCTGTATATATATATATGTGTGTGTGTGTGTGTGTATGTGTGTGTGTGTGTGTGTGTGTGTGTATATTGTTTTCTTTTCTTTAATATTTATGTATAGTATGCAGAGCACATTGGGTTACATTTCACTGCTGGCCATGCTTGTATAACCTATTATGTGATGAATAAAGCATTTTGAAACTTAAATCAGTATAGATCTGTATTACACATGGTGGCCTAGCGGTTAGAACGTTGCCCTTGTGAACATAAGTTTTTGGCCTCCTCACCACTGTGGTATCTTTGATACCTGCACTTTTCGCAGTGGTCCACTGCTCCACAAGCAGTGTGTGAAAAGTGTGAAGCAGCTGAAGAGGTTGATTCATGTGGGCAGAGAAGAGTGATAATAGAAGCACGTCTGTACGTATATAAATATTCTCTCAGATTAACATGTGTGTGATGTGAGGTGGAAGTGTAATCTGGATTATATGGAGTATTGTGATAATCTAATGTTATTTAATCCCATCAGAGAAAAAATGGTACACGCACACACACACACACACACACACACACACAGCACACACACACATAGTGGCACCATGCTGTCTTATCCTATTAATTTGTAGACACTGAAAGCTTGCCCAAGTGACGGAGAGCGAGGGAAGGGGGGGGGGGGGGGTGCAGGCATTTTCATTCGGCTTTGGCCTTTTTTCAAATTCTGCTATCTGTCATTGCTGTTCTTTTTTTTCCTTTCATCAACATGTCTTTGTCAGAGGGAGAAAGCCAGTAAGATAGGATGCTATATAGAAATAAACAGGGAAACAAAAAAAAGCGTGGGGGAGGGAATGTGAGTTTGTGTCTTTGTATCATGGGTGTCTGCGTGGGGACTATTAAATGTTTCTGCCTGAGTGTACGGCTGTATAGGGGACAAGGCCTGTCCAAACACTGTTCACACATTCCCTAGTCCATGCTACCACATACACACACATGCACACCCTTTGGGGACACACGCAGCAAGAACATCTGACATAGAACTCTATAGGAAGCCATGCACATGCTAAATTACCCTTTTAGTACTCATGGCTGACTCTGAAGATGCAAATTAGATGAGGGGAATGTAATATCTCAGAGTGATACATCACAGAACTATTAGAATTAACCACATACTGTTATACATTAATGCAATGCTTTAGCAAAAACGTCAATTTTACCAAAATGTTGAATTGTAGTCAAGCAGCCAGGGCATGTGGTGTCTGAGGTTTGCATTTTTAGCTAATATAGCTAAGGAGTGAAGGAAATTTGTCATCATAATATCTTATCATTCTAACAGAATGCCTAATTAATAATACATTTAATATTTATGCACAACTCAACGATCTCTGAGTGGTACCTGAACCTGTAACCCTCTGACCACAAGGGCAAGTTCCCAACCACTAGCCCACATCCGCTCTTAGAGATTTTCTAAGCTTTGTCTTTTCCTAGTTTTCACCATATCTATACATACTCAAGCACCATTACTGTGAAATGTAACATAATTCCAAAAAAATTTCTAAGTGTAAGTACTCTCAAATAGTCTCGCTTATGTGGTTTCTGACTCTGTAACAAACTTTCATCTATAAAAAAGGCAGAACATCTCATTGCTGGCTAAAAACCATTGAATTCATGTTGTATGTGTAAGTCTTTTATATTACTTAGGTAGAGGTAAGCTTGTGATGATTTTCTAATGCATTTTACCAAAGATTGTCCCTTCTCACAAGCATCATAGCAGTGGTGAAAAAGCAAAGAAGCAAATTTCAAAAACCGTCTGCATTTGAGCTGACATTTCTTTTCTCTAAACAGTCACTTTAAAACCTCAAAAGTTTAGCTTCTCTGCTAAACATAATTTGTTTCTTCTTGTTTTAAGGATGGGTGGATGGGTGGATGGCTGAAGGGATGGATGGCTGAATGGATGGATGGATGAGTGCTTCTCCAGAGACCAGTGGTCAGTTCCTGCTGTGGTGGCCTTGAGAGAAGCTCTTAGCCTTAATATATCAGGGAATCAAGGAATAGAGTGAACATCTGAAAGACTGGAGGAATACTGGACAAGGAACATGTTCAGATATAGTAGTAAATATCAATGGAAGGACATATTTAAATACATATGTTGAATTCTATAATGATGCCTTTGTTAATATTGACTCAGTGTACATTGTGTGTAAGCTTTTGCAAAATATACTAAAGTCTTCACTAAATTAGCCAAATCAATGAAAAAAGTGTGCAGGTCACAAAGGCTGAGCTCAAGCTTGGATTTGCTTCATGCCAAACACACCCTACTCTAAAGAGGCAAGCTCATTTTTCCACCATATGTGCACATGGTTTGCCCACCAAGGCTGATGCATTTTCCACCATGAGTGCACACGTTATGAGCACAACTAGCACAGTGAAGGAAAATTTGCAGTGGGGAAAAAAAACACACACACATACTGTACACATTTTGGCTCACTCTCTTTCTCTCTTGCACGCCTTTTTGCTATTGTTGTTTCTCTCTCTCTCTCTCTCTCTCTCTCTCTCTCTCTCTCTCTCTCTCTCTCTCTCTCTCTCTCTCTCTCTCTCTCAGTGTGAAATTACTGGCATCCTACAGCTTATTATTTTGGCATGATGTTATTCTAATGTTGATTTACATGAAGATGATGAATATGACTATGACCTTCTCTTCTCTTCTCTTTCTTTTCTTAGTCTCGTCAGACCCCCGAAGGTGAGTTCTTGCCATTAGATCAATGTGAGCTGGACGTCGGTTTTGGGACAGGAGCTGACCAGCTCTTTCTCGTCTCTCCTCTGACCATCTGCCATGAGATCAATCCCAAAAGTCCCTTCTTCGACCTGTCCCAGCGATCGCTCATGAACGAACAGTTTGAAATCGTCGTTATCTTAGAGGGCATAGTGGAAACCACCGGTAACAGTCAATTCCTTTCTTTTATCTTCTCAGTTTTGCTCCATTTCATCCTCTATGCATTTTACCATTGTCTGTGCTTTTTCAACAATTCTCTTTTTGTGACCAATATGGTACGTTCAGCAGCAAAGTGACTACATAAGTCAACAAAAGCAATGTTTTTGTAATCACCTGAGACCACAACACACTTTTTTCCAGTTCTGTCACTTGTTTGTGTTAGGAGTAATGTGAGTGTACCACATACAATTAATAAGCACCAATGAAGGAAACTGTTCAGAGGTTCACAGTGGCCTCGACCTACAGAACAGTCTCAGTCCAGTAACTGTTTCTTCAGAAACACACGGTTTGATTTTCTTCTTCCACTGAGTCTGGATTGTAGCTGTACATCATCCAGCAGGTGTCTGCATCATCTTCTCATTCCAGAAACCTTGGTAGCGACGCTCTATTGAATGAATGTCCTGGTGAAAACATTCTCCTCATCACTCACCGTACCTAGATTTTCTGAAAAGATCTCTAGATGGGAGCAAGAAATGGATTTTCAATCACATGCCACATCCCAGTTTCTGCTCTGAGTCAAGCCGTTTCTGAACTCCTTTCTTGTGTGCAGGCCCAGAAAGTTCTCACATATTCCAGGGCAGCTGGGCACCCCTGGCTTAGGCAAATGATGTCATCCAATAACTCAATTATCTTCATGACAACTATACAAGCTAAAAAATACTAAACACAGATTTGAAATCAGCATGAAAACACTACTAAACTTGCATCAAATCATCAGTGATGAGAACGGCCTGTTGACTGTTGTAGGCTTTTGATCTCTTCATAAATGCATTGCTATCATAACGTCGTGTTAGTGCTTAAACCCAATTTTAGATTCATCTTGATTCCAGATTAAACATGGACATCAGATTTTCACACATTCTGTTATAGACATTAATTGTAAAGAGCCCTGCCACATTGCCACTGCTGTGCCCTGATGGTTAGGCTACCATTCACATTCAGTGCCACTTCTAGGATTTCCAGAAGGCCAGTAGTGACATTTTTTCTTACTATTCTTTTACTTTAACCCCTTTTTATCAACTAACATTGCATTCAAATTAGAGTATTATTACAATGCTCACATGATGATGCTATGAAACAGAAATGTACCAAAACTTACACACTTGTTTCCCAGTAATCATTAGCTCTCAAGGGTTCCTCTCTGGGTAAAATATGGTTAATTTGATATGGCACTCATTGTAGTTTTTTATAGCACTGTTTTGCTTTTTTCCTGTTTCACTTATCCTTAAATCCAGGAAAACAAAACATTATGACATAATGCAGCTATCCTCAAATATTGTGATATTTTTTCAGTTTTTATCCATACAGCCCACACCTTTTTTCAGCATTTCTTTGTATTTTTTTCTAAGGCTTCCTCCTTAACTAAGGACATGTCACACTCTGGTGAGACGTACAGTATCTGATGATTATTTCACAAGCTGGAACCTTAATGAATCTTTTCTTTAGTCCTTTAGCTTTTTCTCTCATATCCCTCCCACTATTTGGATCTGCCGGAAGGTCTGCCGGGAGCTTCTAGACTAGTTCTTCTTCACTAATAAGATCAAATTTGAAAGCTTCTCTTTTCATGTTCGCTTTCAACTTAGTCTTCATTTTGTGTCTACCTCCATTTCAGTAATTATTATCTTCAGCTCTTTCGCTTCACTTTCTCTTGCCCCAAATAAGTCTTCTGCCTCATTTCTCTCCCTCTCTCTCTCTCCCTCTCTCTCTCTCTATTTGTAACAGCCAAAAAAGAAAAGAAAAATGAAGCAAAAACCAAACAAAAACCTTGGGTGTTTTTCCTTGTGTAGGGAAAAAAACATGTCGGCAGCATATCTATTTTATTTTGAGATTTTTTGGTAGAAAACTGATTTTATAACTTAATAACTTAATAACTTAGTGTTTTTGGAGATTTCTTTCTTACTGTATGTAGAGTGACCTTATCAAATTTAATCATCTTTACTGAACTGGCAGATCACTTCTCTTCCTTCAAGAAGTATTTTGAAAAACAAGGAAAATGCATTTATGCAGTAGATGCCAGTGCAGTGAGAGCTTTTCACTTGAAAAGATCACTTAAAATAAATAACAATGTCTTGAAATAACTGCAATAATTGTACTTTATAAATTAGTTTTTAGCTTTTATATTTTTGACCACTCTAAAGTAAACTTAGAGATGAAGATTGTAAATGGTGTAATTCTGAGAATACTAATTGTTTCAGTTTTGTTACATTTTTGCCCATTATTGCTTGAAACAAGACAGCTTATCAATAGTCCATGGTTGCTGTTGTTTGATTCTCATATTCATGATATATCACATTAAATATTCTGTATTTGACTTTTCACCAAAATTTTTTGAGTGTGTTGGAGACAACAGATTTCACATTTGTTTATATTTACAAAATATAGTACATTCAAGTTGGTTATTCTTTGAATTTTCCTCAGTTAAGTAAATGTTCAAGGGATTTTTGCAAACTGCAAATTCTTGTTTTTATTGCATTACACAATTTTTTTCCGTAAATGCTGTGTAAATGTAAACCAAACCCCAACTTTAACTTCAGAAACCAAAGTAAGTGTTTCTACACTTTCTGTTAAAATAGAAGTCAGGCCCTTTAGGTTGGTCTTGCATATTAGCTCTGTTTTCTTCTACAGAGTCAGGAAAATGACAAAAACATGCTCATAAAGCCACAGCAGCTATAGAATAAAAGGAAAAAGAATTGTAAGTGCTGTTATAACCTTGCTTATGCTCCTAGCTGTAGTCTATGCATAAGAATTATTTTGTGTCCTGCTCATGCTACTTTGATGTATGAACTCCAGACCCACTGCTTTTGTCTAACGCATGTGCAATGAGCAAAGGAATGTGAGTGTGAAAGAACTGAGTGCTTTTTCAACAGGGCATGTCAGCTAGCCCCAGGCATTTCCTCTCCCTTTCATATTTGATAATTAATTTTTCCTCTAAACCACACATGCAAAGAGAACATATAATTAAAACTCCTACTCTACCTTTTCGTATCTGTCTCTGTCTCACTGAAACACACACACACACACACACACACACACACACACACACACACACACACACACACACACACACACACA
>JBBIGC010000029.1:5658402-5678127 GCA_037576955.1 Lepidarchus adonis
ACAAAGATCTCTCTCTCTCTCTCTCTTTTTGTGTTTTTCTCTCTTTCCTACACACACACACACACACACACACACACACACACACACACACACACACACACACACACAATACAGTATGACAGAAGGGACAGTGTGGTACTGTTTACACCCACTGACACCAAGAATAAGAGGAAATGTAATAATTAACTAAACTCGGGGGTAAAGGTCTTCTAGGTGTGGTTCTTATAGATGCCACACCTACGGTTACCAGTGTACAATAGAACTTTACCATCAATAAAGACTTGAATAACTTAAAAAAAATAATATACTTAAATAGTTCAATACCCTCCTACTATAAACATAAGATACATAATATGCTGTTGCCCTGATCAAACAGAGACCATATAGAAGCTGATAGATACAGTATACAGGGCACTGCTTTCAGTTGCTACTGAGATATAAACTGATATTAGGTATTATACTCATCTATGAGTTCCTGCAGTGTCAGTATTTTGCTTTTGTAATGTATGCTAATGTAATATATGCTTTAGAAAAACCATTTCAAGCAAGTTGTATTAACATGCATGCACCCACACTGACATTTTGGTAAATCATTTCATGTTCCGCCTGTTTGTTATGCGCTGTGCATGCAAACACATCTTGGATGACCTGGGTTTTCCTGTGATAAAATTTTTTAAATACATTTTTAAACACAAAGGGAACATAATGTACCTGCTTATGAATAAATAAATATTTCATACATATATTAACTGTTACTGTAGTGGTAGCTCTCAAGTCAGAAGAATGGTTCCCCTGAGGGTACATTTCTGCCAGTATATATTATATATTAAATATGTATACCTCTACCAGATATATATAGATATGGGATTTGTGGTATTTTTACACATTTACTGGACATGCACTGCTATGAGAATAGCCTAGAATGAGTCTGCTGTTTTTTACAACTTTATTTCACCTCAGCACTTATAAATCAACCCTTAACAACAAAACTGGTCTGAGCAATGTCCACACATAATGGGAATTCCGCTGACTTTATATTTTCCTGCATTATTCAGCCATTTAGAAGTCAGAGTGGTTTTTGATGTATGGCTATGTATGTTTATGTGACAAATGCTCCAAACTAAGTATGAAATGTTTAGAGTAGTGATATAAGAACCAGACTTCTGGAGAATTTCCTGTTAAAGAAGCACAGACAGTTATTGAAATGGTTCCAGATATGCTGTGGATGCCTGAGACATTGATTTACAATAGTTTTGTAATTTTTTCGATTTTAACTTGAAATCCAAATTTTTAAAAAACAATTTCAACATTCTAACTCCATACCTCTCCTCTCAAGCATTTTAGGCACATGCCAGGTTGACATTGTAAATATGAATGTCTTGCCTGGTAAAATAAAGGTTAACTAAAATAAAATCATTTAAAACACAATGTTTGAAACGGTTTAGACTGTTATGTAGACTGTAATGTACAATAAAGAGGAGCACAATGCTTACTTTCATTCATACACATTCTCTTTTTCTCTCCATTTCATTTCCCCACCAACAACCCCTACATCAGGTTCTTCTACATCATATATCTCACCTACTTTTCACTAACACAGTACCCAATGTACTGAACTATGTACCCTGTACTATATAAATTGTACTATATCAAACCTACTTTTCAATAGTACAATACCCAATGTACTGTTCTATATATACGGTCTGAATATATACAGCCGGCCGCCAGCTGGACTTCGTGCAGGAAAGTGTCCAGTGGCCCATTGCCCTTGGAGGTAGTTTCACCCTTACTGCCCTGACTGGGTTTCTTTGTTCTTCACTCAACCTGGCGCGGTCAGCATGTTGACGCACTTCCGCTACATCACCACTTGCCTCGGTGCCGTCTTGCTATTCTGGTTCTCTTTGTTCGCCGATCGGCCTTGTGCAACTGCCGCATTGGCGTACATCTTCGCCTGCTTATTGGCACACTTTCTCGTTGGTGTCTTAGCAAGCCTTGATGATGTCATTTCTGACGTCTAATCCTCTAGCTGCGCTACTTCCCTCTGGTCCGCCTTGAATTGGGCGATGAGCCGTTCAATTTTCTCCAGCGTTGGAAAGTCGGTTAAAAAAGGTTACTATCAGTAACACACTACGTCATCATGGATTTAAAATCCTCCAGCATTCGAAAGGTTCCCCTGCTTAAACCAGCACATGTCCAGGCTTGTCTAAAGTTTGCCAGAGACCATCTGGATGTCATGTGGTCAGATTAGACCAAAATGGAACTCTTTGGTATAAACACCACTCACCGTGTTTAGAGGGGGAAGAATTCAGAGTTGCATCCCAAGAACACCATGCCCACTGTGAAGCGAATTGAAGACTAAACGTGACTGGATCTTCCAGCACGACAATGATCCCAAACACACCGCCAGGGCAACAAATGAGTGACCACATAAAAAGCGTTTCAAGGTTCTGGAGTGGTCTAGTCTATGTGCAGTATGTGGTATGCACTGGTCACTTTTATGCACTGTATTTCACACTTCCTGCCCAGCTCATTAAGTCATATACATTCCTCTGTCTCTGTGCATCACTACCTCTATAATACATTTACATTTTTTCATTTGGCTGATGCTTTTGTCCAAAGTGACTTCCAAGCCACAAGAACAAGCAAGCATTTTATTTTCACATGACAGCATATTAAGCACTTCTTGCATTAAAAAAGGCATTTTACATATATTTTTTTAATCTTTATTCATGCTCTTACTGCTGAGTTTTACTAGTTCTTCTCATCCAACCCATTCCATTGCGCTGCTGACCCAGCGTTAACCTACATGTGATCAATAAAATGAACTGAAATGAGAAGCCCTGGAGGTTCATTGAATAGTAAATAAAATGGCTAAATTGCAGACATCCTTGTTTCTTATCACCAGCATTGTAAAGAAGTCTGTAAGTCTCTCTACAAACAAGCCACAGCAAAGTGCTTTAAATGAATTTTTTTTTTAACAAGTTAACAAATTTAACAAGATAAAATATAACCTCACCAAATGCAACACCTACATATTGATAGCTATTCATTGTCCTGGGACGATGCTGTGGTCTGGACTGAATGCTCAATTCTTTTTACTGCCCTGTAAACTGCCTCAAAGACATTCTACATTCTTCCTCAGCTACTCCTGACCAGTTTTCTGCAAAGCAATCTAGTCTGAAAGAATGTACACTTCCTCTGTCCCCTCAGATAAACTCTGACCTTTCGACCCAACTGCAGACTTCAGTACTTTGAAGCCTCTGATTGATACCCCCTGCGCTGGCCCCTGCATCTGTCACAGCACCATGGAGACGGTGGTGATTGTAGCCATCGGAGTGCTGGCCACCATCTTCTTGGCCTCGTTCGTGGCGCTAGTGGTGGTGTGTCGCCATCGCTACTGCCACCCTCCAGACCTGCTGCATCACCCAGACTCCAAGTAAGCAATCCATACAATGTAGCACAAAAAGATGGATGGAAAATGTAGGTTAATGTAGTTAATTACTTTTTGTGTTATTTTGGAAGTTTTGGAGATTAATTCTTGTATTTTCCATTTTTGTGAGGCAATATATATTTTCCACTCCTTATATTTATTAAGGTTTACTATACAACAGTAATGTAATCTGATTACTTTTGGATTGTTTGATTTCAACAGTAATTTAATCAAAGCCAGTGGTTCAATAAGCTTAACTTTTAATTAACAGAATAATTGTTTTAGGCCTTGTACACACAGATGTTCAAATCTTGGCTAAATGAATGAGCTGTGACAGACCTATGTGTTGTGAAGAGGCACTTGATTGACTTCAGTATAGACTTCAGATTGTAATGCTGTGTTTGTACTTGTTTCCGTTACATGTGGGTTTTGAGGTTCATCCTTTATTGGTTTCATAAAGAAAAAGAAAAAAAAGAGAAAAAATAAATATGTGAACATTAAGGTTCATCTCAATTTTGCCAGAAACATCTTGATGATCCCCAAGACTTTTGGAAAAATGTTCTGTGGACTGCTGAGACAAAAGTTGAACTTTTTGGAAGGTGTATGTCCCATTACATCTGGTGTAGAAGTAACACCGCATTTCAGAAAAAGAACATCATACCAACAGTAAAACATGGTGGTGGTAGTGTGATGATCTGGGGCTGCTTCAGGACCTGGAAGACTTGCTGTGATATATGGAAACATGAATTCTGCTGTCTACCAAAAACTCCTTAAGGAGAATATCTGAGCATCTGTTTGTGACCTCAAGCTGAAACAAACTTGGGTTCTGCAGCCGGACAATGATCTAAAACCCATCAGCAAGTCCACCTCTGACTGGCTGAAGAAAAAATTAAGACTTTGGAGTGGCCTAGTCAAAGTCCTGACCGGAGTCCTATTCAGATGCTGTGGTATGACCTTAAAAAGGCAGTTCATGCTCAAGGCTGGACTTGCTGAACAATTATGCAAATAATTTTTTTTGGCCAAAATTCCTCCAAATCTGTAAAAGACTCATTGCAAGTTTCCACAAACACTTGATTGCAGTTGTTACTTCTAAGGGCCCAACCAGTTATTAGGTGAAACTTGTGTGACAAACATAAAAAAAATAAGAAATCACCACTGTATGTTCCCCATACATGAGGTGTTAACTTGTTTCCTTTGTTTTTTTTTTACTTGTTATTGTCCCATATACATTTTTATTTAAGAGATGAGTGATGCAGCAAAAATATATCGCAATACTTTGATAATTTTATCCAATATTTGATATGTCACGACATGCATTTTTCTATAATTTATTAAAAGTACAAATTACAGTACATTACAGTAAATTCATTAAGGTGAGACTAATGATGCTCTCTTTGAAATGAAAGATGAAGTTAAACAGTGTTTTTAAAGTACTGACGATATCAAGATATACTTAGAAAATCATATCATGGTCATAATTTATTCCAAGAATAATAAACATCATCATATTTCCCAGCTCTACATTTACTCCATCGTTTTTCTATATTACTGTATAATACTGTAATATTAGTTTTAGAGTTCAATTGTTTTTTACTGTTGTTACTGTTCTACGGACAGCAATGTTCTAAAGGGCTCTCCTGCAATGTCACTTTCACTCATCAGTCTTTAATATCCTCTGTCTCCTTCACTCAGGCCCACAGTGGATCTGATTGGGGCAATGGAGACTCAGAGCGAGCCGTCCGAGCTTGAGCTGGATGATGTGGTCATAACCAACCCCCACATAGAGGCCATTCTGGAGAACGAGGAGTGGATTGAGGATGCATCGTATGACCTCTTCATCGTCTCCATTTACATAACTTAAACAATCATTCACAATGATAATCACAATCATCACCATATATTTCAGCTGTCTTCTTCTTTCTTTCTTTCCCTCTCTCTCTCTCTCTCTCTCTCTCTCTCACACACAGTGGTTTAGTGTCTCATTGCATCTCCATTCTAAAGGTAATTTTTCATGCCTCACGAACATGCTGCTCTATAGTCTGGGAATCATCATCTACTTTTAAATGCCTTGTAACTGATTGAGCCGTTCAGATAATGGATATCGTTTGCATACAGATATGCCACACGCTGACGGAGAAGCTTGTTGCCATGACGATGGGCTCAGGAGCAAAGGTGAAAGCTCCGGCCAGCCTTAGTGACATCATCACGGTGGCAAAACGCATAAGCCCAAGGTAAACAGGGGAACCACATGTCATGGCGGGCTGTCCTCCCGATAATGTAATAACCCATGTGATGCAATTCCCGTTGGTAAAGGTGCATGTACTTAATGTGTATGCGTTTATACACACTGATCAGCCACAACATTAACACCACCTGCCTAATATTGAGTAAGTCCCTCTCACACTACTGAAACAGCTCTGACTGGTGCGCTGAACCCTTTCTATCAGAGCCAGCATGAACATTTTGTCCAAAAGGAGTTTCACTTTGGGATCAGACTAGACGGATTAGCCTTGGGTGCTCGTTACCATGTCGCTCATTCACCAAGTTGTCCTTCCTTGGGTTACTTTTTGTAGGTGCCAAATACTGCAGACAAGGAACACTCCAAAAGAGCTGCAGTTGTGGAGGTGCTCTGACGTCCAGTGATCTCAATAAAACCCATGTCCACCTGACTTGTTACATCAACTTGAAGAGCTGACTGTTCACTTGCTGCCTAATAAATCCCACTAGATCCTAACTAGATACTCAATGATATTCACATTATTCTGTCATTAATCACAATGGTGTGACTGACCAGAATATGTTTTTGCAAATATGCAAATATTGGCACCCATGCATTTGCATCTTATCAAAATCTTATCAAGAGTCTTAATCTGCTGAATGAGATGGAAGTACAGATAAAAAGAGTATTTTTCGACATGAAATCTCTCCACAACCTCATCCCAGTAATTCTGGAGGACACTCTTTCCTAACCACACAGTCACAATAAGCTGGCCTGTTATCTCTGCCCAGATAAGACCTGAGCATATACAGTCATATACCTCAATCAAGTTTTATTGAAGTAACAAGACACCCTCTACAGAGAACACACTTCCTGCATATTTTAGTCCACAATTTCTATTTATTCAACATTTTGAAAATGGCATATATAAAAATTACATTTAATAAATATTTAGAAAATTTAAAAAGTAAGTGTTGTCAGTCGAGGATGTTTACTTACTTAATATAATGATATCAAATTTCACAGGGTAGATGATGTTGTCCGGTCAATGTATCCACCCTTGGACCCCATCCTCCTTGATGCCAGGTAAGATTTCATTTACCCCCTCTATAGATCAGTACTGATGATAGCTGTGAGCTGAGACCTGCTGCATGAAC
This sequence comes from Lepidarchus adonis, assembly GCA_037576955.1. Taxonomy (NCBI): domain Eukaryota; kingdom Metazoa; phylum Chordata; class Actinopteri; order Characiformes; family Lepidarchidae; genus Lepidarchus; species Lepidarchus adonis. The sequence continues at coordinate 5,665,208 of JBBIGC010000029.1, forward strand.
AGCACAGCAAAAGGCTCCTTCAGCAATATTTTAAAAAGCTTTGCAGACAATCAGACGGGAGTTTGCCTCTTTATTTTTCCACTGGAGCTATGAGGCTAATGTACTATTTGACAAAGTCTTATAATCCAGTAATCATTGTTATAAAAATTTCAGGTTTATCTACTACTCTATTCACTTTTTCCAGACTTAGATTTAGTTTGAGACTGCATGAACTATATGTCATTGTAAACACACCGTCACCATGGAGAAATGTTTCATATCTATTAGTACCCAGTTGCTGATGACAACCTTTGAGACAAAGTGCACCACAATGAAATGTGCATTTATCCCATCATATGTGCAGCAACCAACAACAGCTATGGGGCAGTGTAGCAGGGCGGGTACCTCAGTGGTGCCTTGGCCAGGATTTGAACCCACAACCTTCCTTTCACAAGGACAACACTAATCCACCACTGCCCTGTATAAACACAAAAACCCAACAAAGCTGAAAAAACTAGCAGCAACCATATTGAAGCCTGAAATTAGTTTTTACTTTGCCTGATTGTCCATTTTTGAATAAATGATGGTCATACAGTATCAGAAATCACATAAGCAAGTGTGCAGGGAATCATCGAGTTGCATCAGGAATGTGACATTTTGAAGTGTGAACTCATGTATGTAATGATGTTGCAAAGGTTTTATTGAACAGTACTGTTCAATGGCAACACGAACTATTACAGTAAAGCATTTAGGGAACGTTACTCCAGATAGAAATGTTCTTTTTAATGCTTCATCATACACCACAGCAGTAGACGCATTGGAGAGGCGACCACACTGACGGTGCCTTAGCACAGTGCACTATTAACCCCCATCTCACCCACCAACACACATGAACTCTTATTCAACACTAACGATGAATAAAACATAAACATCACAGTAAAACCAGCGAAAAACAGCTCAAAGTGTATAAACAGAAAAGAACACAATGATCTTCTCTCTCCTCCTGCAGGCAGCGCTCATTGCATGGTGCTCGCTTTCATTGTAAAGCATTTCATAGGCATTCAACTGCATTCTACTACCGTATATGACAGTAAAAAAACAGATTTTAAAAAATTCAGTGATGTAACCATGAATTAGTCATATGCCGTAAATCGAGGACCCCCTGTAATTTAGTTTAAAAATTAGCAACTAAAAGAAACATGTAAATCACATCTTGGCTGATTGATTACATTTTGCGCAATTAAGAAAGCTGTGTACATTGATTTCTTGCTGATTTTATGTGCCTAAACAACAGCTGTCTTATATAAAGACATACAGTATGTAAATGGTGTGGTTGTGTTGTGTAATGTTTGGAATAGAGAATGACTTTACCATGTTTATTCTGCTCAGAAAACTTTGTTTAATTGTCTACCTTCAGAGCCACTGCCCTGCTGCTGTCCGTCAGTCACTTGGTGCTGGTGACACGGAACGCCTGTCATATGTCCGGCAGCATGGACTGGATCGACCAATCGCTGCACGCCGCCGAGGATCATATGGTAGTGCTGAGGGAAGCAGCCTTAGCTTCAGAGCCTATAAGAAGTCTGCCAGAAAGAGAGCAGTCCATCTGAGTCACACACACACACACACACACACACACACACACACACACACACACACACACACACACACACACACACACACACAAGGAGTGTGTGACTGAAAAAAAGGCCTACACAGCTTCCACATTGAGTGAGGAAGACACATAAAAGTAGCAGACATATCTTTAGTGTATCTTTTTGAGTTATCTTTAAAAAAATGTTACATTCAATATTGAAAATGTTACAATCTCTCTCAAGTTTACGTTTACCGCAACCATAGGTGTCATCCATGCTGGGGGCTTGTCCCTGCCACTTTTTGTCAAGGGTCATTTTGTCCCCATCGATATTGAAAGATCTGTTAATTTTGTCCCCACCAGTCTTTTAAACAATACGTGTTGACACATATGCTTACCCCTGCAGCGCCTCCACCACCCGGTCAACACATACACCCCCACCAACCCCCCTCCCTGACAATAACCACTCAGTCTATTCCAAAGTGCAAATAAGCTGAAACAATCAAAGATCCTTTTTCCTTATTCAACACCTGATTCTGCCTCTTTTATGGCATTACAGTTAAATATGTTTCTACTCATGCATGTTGTTATATAGGCCTCATATTATTATAGCTTTTATTCATTTAGCTTGTAGGCATTGCCCACAAAACTGTATGTACACAAATGTGTTGCCTTTACACTCTGTCTCCATAATAGATCATCAAAATATGTGTATATAGTAAAGGAGTAATCGTTCACCGAGATTAATCGAGATTTAATCGAGATTAAATGCTTTAAAATTAGTATATTAAAATTAAAAATCATTAATAAGCAGTAGGGCTGCATAATAGATAATCTGTACATCGTTATCACAATATCGCGTCGATATTGCTGAAGGTTATAATACGCAAACAAGCCTCTAACCAATTGACAAGCTACTAAGAATTTTCTTGTGAAGGGGCGGGGCTAAATTCCTTGTTGCTAAATGTGTTGGTTTTATGATACTAATTTGAAAGCTGGCAGTTTTTAAAGCTTAATTTCTATAAATGGTCTGTACGGGTGGGAGAGAGTGAATGTACTGTATGTGTTAATAGGCCTTAACAACAATGAGCCTTTTTATTAGAGAAATGTTGACATTTTTAAAAATAATATATTGAAAAATATCGCAATCACAATATGTAGCTGTAAAATCACAATACTAATAATTTGTCCATATCGTGCAGCCCTAATGAGCAGTTATAAGACATGAACAGCTCACATTCATACAGTGTTTTCAGATCTTGGCAGTCACTTCTTTTTCACTTTGTGTTCTTAATCAGTTAAGGTTGCATTTGTGAGCTTCATTACATATTCATAATATTAACTGGAAATGATCACTGTTGCCCATTTATTAATTTGTTAACTGCTAGTTCATAATTTAAGGTGTTAATTACCTAAACTGATCATAAATTGTCAGCATTGTCTTTTTGTAAACTGGTATTAATTTAGATCATCCAGTCACAGTAAAGTGGGGCACATACAGATTGTAATAACAGTCTACAAACAAATGCCTATACATTCGAGGGGTTGTGATTATTTTTTTTTGGTTCCTATTGGAGACCTTTATTTATCGGCACGAAACCAGTCTGTGTAGTGTATTAACAGCACTTATTTGAATCATTTTTAAATATCAAAAATCTAATCATTCTTGACCTGATAATCACCAGTCCTGAAATAATTTGGATTGTTACATCTCTAGTTTGTCAGCATGTTTGGTATAAGCGTTAATAAAGGACCAGTGATATATAAGACTCATTTCAGTTTTGAAAAAATGTGTCTAAAAACCACTGTATCATATCAAATTTGATTTTTATGTATCAAAACACCCTTAATATATGGCAAACACACAATATAGAGATGTTTGCAATAAAAAATGTTTGCTATGTAGCATTTTATTGCATTATTGGCCAAAAAACATTTTGATTCACATTACAAGTTATTCACACACCCTCACACACTTCATTCTCAGTGGCCCATCTCAAAGAGGTGCCCCATAATCTTGATCCTGAGTCACATGAAGTTTAAATCCACTCTAATTCTCACACTTGACCAAACTGACCCCCCCCCCATGCAAACACACACACACACACACACGCACACACGCACACACGCACACACTTCCAAGACATGGCAGAACTCCAATAGCACAAAACTGAAAAAAGCTTCTTAAAGGAACACTCCAGTGTTTTCAACCAAATTTCTTTCACATCTAAAGCAACAATTGTCCTGTAATCAGAACAAATAAACTCCACAGGAGAAGCCACTGGAAAGAAGCAGAAACAGGCTAAATCATCTGCCCTTTGACCTCTATTACAATTGTTCATCTGCTTACAGGAAAACTGTTGTCCTAGTAACACTCTACAGATGTGACAGATATTAAGTTAAAAAGTACAAAGGAAAAGTACAGGGGTTTTCTCATATCCCAAATGTAGTTGATCATCTAAGATTTTTTGTGTCTAAATTGTGTTTCTTCTTGACACCGGAGCTGCAGGGCTAAAGTGCCTAACAGACACTAGAGATATATTATTAATATTAACAACATTCACCCAAAATATTTCCACAATTTAAGAAAAGTCAAAGATTTGTCTTACCCATCCAGGCCTGGTATAGTCTGTCTTACTGTCAGGAACAAAACCCAACAAAGGAGATGAGAAGATGAAGAAATGGAGACGTTTAAGCTGTAAACAAAGTTACAAAACCAAAAAAAACACCACTAGTGGCTGCCAGTTCTGACAGCACCAGGTCTGATCTTGGATCAGATTCCTCTTAATATATGATGATCTTTGTAGCAGTCAGCAGTTTCTGTATGATTCACTGCATATTATTGCTTCTGAATTCACATGTACAGTTAAATTAACGCTTCACTGAGAAAGAATTTCATTTATTTATTTTAGTTCTTAAAAGATGATTCATTCATTTCAGTCTCAGACTTAGAAAGATAACCACACACCATTGTTTTGTTTATTCTTGTTGGAACAGAGGGCTAGAAGAAGAGATGAGAAGATGGAGATATGTTGTAACTGTAAACAAAGCTACAGAATTGAATAAAACCTCCAACAATCTCAAATCAGATTCAACTTAATTTATGATGGTTTTTGTTACAAGCATGGTCCTTCTGCAAAAAATTGTTAAGGCTGTTGTCCTAAAATGTTGCCCACAGCATTCAGCTACACTACCAGTCAAAGGTTTGGATACACTTTCCCAGTCAATTGTTCAAACTTTTGACTGGTAGTGTACATGCTACAAATGATATTATTATTATATGTGTTATGGGTTAGTGATTGTCTGGATATGGTTTGAGTTTTGGGGATGACATTAAAACGATATGAGGGATCATGTATTGTGAGACGGCCATTATAGGAAAACATAGCTTTGTGGTTTGCACTAAGAAAAACGCACTACACCTATTTTTCTTCACCGAAACTTTCTCCCTTGACCTGGTCTTTAAATTGGGCCTGCCCCCCAGCACTTCAATAAATAAAAGACAAAAATATAATTTTTTATTGTAACTGTCGTCAATGTTTGCTAACTGCACGAATGTACCCATGTGCCCTAACTGTGCCCATGGCAGTGGGTGTTATTAGTCTGCAGCGAGCTTTGTAAGAAAATAATGCCACACATCCAGGACACCTTTCCATTTAAATTCAATGGAATGTTCACCTGCATTCTGGAGAGCCATATAATAAAAACTACGAATGTAGTTTAACCAAAAACTGGAATCTATGCATAGCTTAACTGATCAATTACATCTTGGCTAAGAGGAAAATTGTGCAAATGTTGCACCATTGGCAGATGGCGATTGTCTGCATACCCCACACACTCCCACTCGTTTACTTAGTACTTTGGCGTATATTTTATAACAGTGTCACGTGGTACACATATCAAGCTTAAAGCACTTTGCCAGTCCAGAGTTAAGTATTATTGACATCATGTGATACTGACTTACCTTGTATATGTTTTAACTAATGTTTTTAATCTATTTTATTTGACTACCATGATGGCAGGAAACCAAAAGCTCAGCAGAGCTATTGTTCCCGCTTTTAATTTGCGTACGCTTTCAGGTTTATAACCATAATCACTCTTTTGCTTTGTCTTGGCTTGGTTTTTTACAATCTTATTGATTTTTCCATACTGCTGCTTGTACAGTAAAAACAATAGTGTCTTAAATTGATTTGATTTAAACAATTGCTTCAGAGAACATGAAATATGTTATTATTGGGTGTTTTTCCACTGAACACGAAGTATGTACCAAGAAAAATGAAACTGTAACATTCAGTGTTGAGCTGATAACCCATAACTTTTCACCAAAGGTTCTGCCACTTTGCTCAGTGGAAAAAACACCAAGTAAAGAAAATTAAGCAAATTAAGTCAAAATGTATTTTATTAATATGGAAATAATGCACACATTTGAACTGTATCATTTCAAAGAACTATTTTTTTCAGTGTTAGCGACTGTTTTCTGTATGATTAACTGCTTATTATTTCTTCTGAATTCACATGTACAGCTAAATTAAAGTTTCACTGAGAAAGAATTTCAGTCCAGTTTATTTATTTGGTTTTTAAAACATGATTGATCAGTTTCAGTCTCGGGTTCAGTAAAATAACCACACACCATTGCTTCATTCACATTTCTTTGTTGCTGTGCTAGAAGATGAAGAGATAGAGAAGCTGTAGCTGTAGAAGAAAGGCAGAAGGAGAAGAGAAGAAGTAGGAACTTTCCATGTTCTGAGTGGTTTTAGCCCTTTGCTTTTGGCCAAAATTGGTGAAGGAACATAAGGCGCTGAAGTGACCACACTCAAAGGACACACACACACACACATACATGCGCTCAGATACACACACACCTAAAATGGTCACTAGGATTACACTGTACATGGGAAAAGAGTCACAATACAAGAAAACAGAACCCTCTTAAAAACAGGAAATACAAAAACATATATTTGTAAGATTACTTTTTTTGGTGACAACATGGAGATTTCGACACTGCTTCAGTTATTCCTGTTTAATTAGTCCCTCAAACACAGACTCAGAACAGTCCTTTGCTCTTCTTTAGGTTTAACTGCTGTAGATCAGACAGAGAGTTGAAATCGTTCCTCTTCATTCCAAAAACTGTCTGAAAATAATAATATAAAACAAGAAATAAAGAATGAATAATAAAACACTTCACACTGCCTTACCTAAACTGCTCATTTCTGTTTCATTGCAGAGGGAATAAACAACAAATTTATAAAGGAACCCCACTGAGGAGTACTGATTGACTCATCAGTAAAAGAAAAAGAAAAACAAAGTCTGTGTTTAAATATCTCTCACAAAAAGCCTTAAGCTAAAAGGCTAAAAGGAACAGTTCAGTCATAATACATGCTAATGTTGTGAACCACAGGCATTACTTACACTGAAGACATTGGTTCCACCACTTTTTGTTGCTGCATTATTTATGTCCTAACTTCTATGAAAAACTGACTGCTGATTCTTTGACTCTGCCAGCATTTCATTTACAACTCCAATTCCAAAAAAGTACTGTGTAGCATCCACTCTTCTTTTAACAACACTATGTAAACATCTGGGAACTGAGGAGACCAGTTGCTGGATTTTTGAGAAAGGAATGCTGTCACATTCTTGTCTGATATAGGATTCCAGCTGCTCAACAGTCTTGGGTCTTCTTTGTCATGTTTTTTTGTTTCATGATGTTTTAAATGCTGAAAGCACCCAAACTCTTCTACTACAAAGCCATGCTGCAATAGATGCAGTAAGTGCTTTAGCACCATCTTGCTGAAATATGCAAGGCCTTTGTAAAAGATGTTGCTCTAAAACCTTTCAGCACTGACTGTGCTTTTCCAGAAGTGCAAGTTGCTCATTTCATAGGCATTCCCAAAACCATCAGATGCAGGCATTGTAATGGAGTGCTGATAACAAGATGGATGTTCCCTCTCATCTTTGGTCCAGAGAATGTGGTGTCCATGTTTACTGAATAGAATTTCAAATTTTGATTCGTCTGATCAGTTTTGCTCTTTGTCTCGGTTCATTTTAAATGACCTTAGCTTTAATCTGCATTTGTGAATGGTGAACTCTGTTCATCAACATTGATTTCTGGAAGTGTTCCATGAATCCATGAAGGGATTTTCATCACAGAATCATTTCTGTTTTTAATGCAGTGCTGTCTAGGGGCCCGAAGATGACGGGCATCCAATATTTATTTTTGGCCGCGTCACTTACACACAGGGAATTCTTTCTTTTGGAACTGGGGTTGTTTTTTTCCATTCCAGCTTCATATTTTTCAGAACGAGGAGTCTGATAATGTTGCCTAATATTCTATTATTTCAGCACTGCTGTAGATTTTTAAATAAATATAACACATAGGCCTGTAGTTTTCTTATTTTAAAAGAGCCATGCTTAAAGAGTTGATCACTGAGCTTGCGATAGTGGAATTACACTTTCATTAAGCAACTTTTGTTTCCAGCCTACAATCTGGGACTATGTATATGGCTCTGTTTTGCCCCCAAGTGGAATAACAGAGAGCAGTTCATTCCCCTTTTATAATGCAGGATCTCTCAATTCATTACACCACTCAAAATTATGTGATTATTCATGTGCCTATAATATATACATATAATACGCTTAACACATAATGCAAATAAGACATAATAATAACAATAATAATAATTATTGTTATTGTTGTTGTGGTTATTTTTTTATTATTATTGGCCATAGGAGGAGCTTGATTTTGTGTCTGCTGAGGCACTTTTGTGTAGTCTTAGCATTTGTTTAGGGACAGCTTTCTGGCAGAGGCAGCAAGACTTTGATTTAAAATGTTCTAGTATTTCAAGGAGTGCATGATGCCATGCACCCTAACAAGGTTCCTAGGGCCTTTAGAAGAGAAATAGGCCCACAGCATCACAGATCCTCCACCATACTTTACAGTGGGCATGAGGTGCTTTTCTGCATACTCATCCTTAGATTTACACCATACCCACTTAGAATGCTTGTCTAATAAATCTCAGTCTCATCTGACCAAAGTTCATGGTCCCAGTTGAAGTCCCAGTATTGCTTAGCAAACAAAATATGTTTGTGATTGTAGGTGAGAAAAAGCATTTTTCTTGCATGTCTCCCAAACAGCTTGTTGGCATGAAGATAGTGTCTTATGGTTGTCATGGAGACTTTGTGACCCCAAGATACCACTCTTTGGTGCAGTACTTTATTTAAACTATAAAAACCAAACTAGAAATGACAAAAATGACATTTATTTTGTAGGAATTGTTAGGGGTGCCAATAATTGTGACACTCATGATTTTATTTTAAAATAATTATTTCTTAGTAAAGCATTTTTTTTTTTTAAATTAATTTGTGTTAAAGGTTGCATTTTCTTACAATTTTCGTTTGAGATTATGCTCCTGTAATAAACATTAAATTTATTTTATGCCTTTTAACACATCTTAACCAGGGGTGCCAATGATTTTTGCAGGCATTGTATCTTTACCCTAAATCCAAAGTGTTAAGATAAACAAATTATACCTAATTAATTAAATACATTTTACCAAATGTTTCATTAACTAGAAAGCATGAACTGCATTAACAGATTGTCCTGACTATATGATGTGACTGTGGATGTCCCCAAACAGAACATGCACAACCAAATTTAGCCACAGGACGTCCTGAGGCTTCAGTCATAATGCTCACCTGGAAGTCATGATCAGACAGGTAGGTCTCCAGATGCAGAGGATCCACTCCATCTGGCAAAGGCCTCTTTAGCAGCTCCTGCACAGTGAACTGAGTCCCAGTGAGGACAGCCAAAGCATCACACACTAATGTAACCTTCTTACGAACTGAGGAGTCCAGCTGCAGCACACACAGACACAGGCATGACTCAGTTTTGTTCATATATATCTTAATATGATATCATACACTCATGGTAAAGATCATATCACTAACCAATGTACAATAGCGTAATGCCAAAAACAATCTGAACAAACATTACTTCACATACACTACAGGGAATTAATGTAAATATGGTATTTTATATTTTAGAGTACAAATTGGTCTGTTTAACATGTAGGAAAAAATATATAAATATATATTAGCATCCATTAAAATGTGCAGAAATGTGTTCTCTGTAGAGGATGAGTACAATCAAACCCTGTTAGCTCACCCCCCATAGCCTCTCGTCATGAAAGGCTGCAAAACAGATTTCCTTTCACGTAATTTACCTCGTTAAGCCGCCAACCTCATCTCTTGCCCTCACCACAACATGTCCAGTGTATGCACACTCCATCTATAGCTCGTCAAACTCAGTGTTAGCGTTGCAGCCTAGAACACTCTGAGTCTATTCTATAAGTCTGCTGCTGCTGCTATTTTTGCTACTGCTACTACTGCTACTGCTGTTGCTGCCAGCGCTGTTTTCTCATTATTAACTCATGACCAATTAACTAATGCATGTAATGATGCTGCTGAGGCTATTAACAGCCAGCATCATGCTAGCGTCATGTGGCAACACGAATGAGCAGCACGGATATAGCGAACTTCAGTGTCTTTTGTGGGAGTCCGGTATTACCGTAAAGTCTTCAGTAGGCGTTCAGCTACATTCTACTACCATATATGACATATAAATACCACAACAAAAAAAGCAAGCAAATAGCAAACACCAGTGTCCCTTGTGGGATATCAGTATTAATATAAAGCAGTTAGCAGGTTTTCAACTACATTCTACTACCGTATATGACAGACAAAAGCCTCAGTCGTTACGATAGCGCGATACAAGGGGTTTGACTGTAATTCTGTTTACTTAGATAATCAGCTTAATATGAACAGGGCACCCACGCTATTGTACATACTGTAGCACATATTAAATAGCAGTTCCTAAACAACAAGGCTAAAGATTAAAAAACTAAATATTAAATATTTTTAAATATTAAAATTCGCAGATGATGATGATGAAGTTGCACAGACCTGTGCTGCAGATCTCTCCCAGGATGGGAAAACATTAGTGAAGGTGAGAGGTTCCGCCCCTTCATCGATAAGATACGCCATTGGAGGCCGCCTGGGGTTTCTCTCTATTGCACACAATGCGCAACATTACTTCATTATATAAAAAATGATTTAAAATGTTTTTTTAAATCATTACAAATTTTAAAAGACTAATGTCAAACTAAAACAGAAAAATTGCTTCTTAACATCTACCATTTCATCCTACAATGCTGATATCTGAGTTTCACTGCTCACACCCACTCTCACCTTGGCAGTACTGAAGGGCAGTCTCCATGGCCAACTTCCTCTCTGTGTCCCAGTGGGGGCGCTGCAGACCTGAAGCTGTGCTGCTCTGCCACAGATACACCTCCATAGAGTTATCCAACAAGAACAGAGCTGTAGAGAGAGAAGCCAGGGTCTGAATTGGGTGAATCTGACTTTCAAAAAATAACAGAAAATTTACATTAATTATTTTTGTTGTAGTTGTTGTTATAGTTATTAATTTAACAGGTGATTCCAAACTTTTAAAGCGTGTACATGGTACCTGGCTGTGGCACAGAGTATAAGCACTGCTGAAGAAATGGCATTGCCATGATAATCCCAGTTGCCTGGTATGGGCTTAGGAGCTCCTCCCCTTTGAACGTTCCTGCCTGGGCACTTAAGTGAAAAAGGCGGGGAGTGAAAGTATATTTTCCAGGATCTGCAATGAAAAGAAACGAATCTGTTTACCACACTAGCACACAACAGGAGATTGTCATGGTGGAAATACACATGGCATCTGGGGAGCGGACATGATATAGCCAGTTTGTAATTTGGTCATAAAAAACTATAAAATAACCCCTTTTTTAAGAGAAAACAACAACGGAAAGTGAAAGTCTAATTATGTGGCAGTCACACACTCACACACCTGTAAACATACACACCAGGTCCCACTGACATTAGGGAGTTAGCTGTGCTGCCCTAGTGTACTTCAGCTATGGTTGTGGAAGGGGGAGGGGGCTGTTTAATCACCCCGCCCACAATTTTCCTGCAGGTATAAGGTATTGAACCAGGGACCCTTTGGTCACAAGCCCTCTTATCCAATCATTTTGCCCAAGCTGCCTGTAAAAGCATGCGGTTAATCAATGCAATCTGGAGTCCTGCCATTGCTGTTCACTCATGTTGTGCACTGCCTCTTTTGAGGACACATCCTTAATTATGATGATTCTGCTAAAAAAGAGTGAAAATGCACTTTACCAAGGTGCAACGACTCATGAACAGAACCAGTTGAAGAACCCATTCCCTTGGTTGAAAAGAGGTCTGGATAATGACTAGAAAAATTCTGGATTGTATTTGTGAAAGGGCTTGAGCTAAATCACATATGAGGATTCCAGTTCAACAACATGCATTGCAAAACATTACCTTGCAGCATGCAGTCATAGGATTTCCTGTCCTGTGGGCCAATGGCATTCCAGAATTCTGCTGGCTCCACCCCTTCTTCCACTTCTTTAACGTTCAGGCCGTGACCACAGCTCAACCCCACCTCAGGAGGACACCTAATGAGTATGCATCGCATTCAAAATCAGGTAAACTGAGGTTACATTGTGTAATAGAGCCCTAGATAAACATACTGTCTCAAAGTGAAGTAAAATCTCTTACACCTTTTTAATAGCACACTTTATATCTCAGTTTCTGAAGAGCAGTAGTTTAAAGCACAAATATATCAGTGAATGCAGGTGGTGGTGGTGGATCAACTGCAAGTGCTTCAGATCCTTCAAAATAAGGTCAGATGGTAGGCTCATATTTCATACCAGACGCTAAATTTGTAGAGATCATATCTACTCTACACTGTGAAAGCTCCCAAAAACAATATACCTCCATTTATGATGAAAATAACATTAAGAAAGCCCTACAGTTAAAAAAACATTCAAAAGAACTTACACTGCTTCAGTGCAAAGCATAGGCAACCCTACACAGGGGCCAACAGGGGCCTGTGCCCCTCTGAAATTGACCCTGGCCCTTATTGTGGCCCTTATTGTGGCCCTTATTGTGGCCTCCATTGCAATGTCAATGTTCACATATATTCTCGTGTTACTGGTATTGATCACTACAATAATGAAATCCAGCATGTTTCATTCATTTTAAAGTTGCTTATTCACGTCTTGTTCTTGCTATGTTTGTGAAATCTGAATAACCACAATTCAAATGTCAGCAGTTTAACATGATGTTTTGTAGCCAAATAATTTTTTATTCACATAAAAAGAAAAAAATGGAAATAGAAACTTAGTTTCAAGGTTAATTGTGTGCACATAAGAGAAATCTTATACAAAAAACATGTTTGTAAGCCTCATTTTATTGTTAAAAGGGTCCTCATATGTGCCCCCCTGAAAATGCA
>JBBIGC010000029.1:5678227-5690508 GCA_037576955.1 Lepidarchus adonis
CCAGCCAGCCAGCCAGCCAGCCAGCCAGCCAGCCAGCCAGCCAGCCAGCCATCCATCCATCCATCCATCCATCCATCTCTATATATATACACAGCACTGATTCATGAGACCATTGAGTGTTCATACCTCTAATAAAGTAGTGGTAAATACAAATAAGGCTGAAAAATACTCTATTTTGTTTTTAATGTATAATGTATGTTGAATATTCATATTTAACAGATTCTACAAAGTCAGATTTATTCAGTCTATATTGTAGTCATACCTACAGCAGGCCTGTGTGGTTTGAAGGCTAAAACAGCTCCTTACCCGCAGCTCTCCTGCATCTCGTAGGCTGTAACAGGCTGAGTTCGGAAGCGCTCGCTGGATTTGCGACTCCCTGCAGCCCCCGTGGGCAGATATCGCCGAGTACGACGACGACCACCCTCAGAACCTGCTCTCAGGATCAGGTCAAGGGTTGCATCTGTGTCTGCATCTGCACCACTGGATTAGCAAGCGAGACAGTACAAGATGGGAGACAGGGGTCAGTGCTAATGTCCAGCTGCGGCCTATTTTAAAATCAAGGCTCCTCAGCTGACCCCATGCCACTGGTAGGAAATAATGTCATAGTGCCTGACACAGTGGTGCTTGAAAGTTTGTGAGCCCTTTAAAATTTTCTATATTCTTATGTGAATGTGACCTAAATATATTATCGGATTTTTAAAATAAGTCTTCAAAGTCAATAAAGAAAATCTAGATTAGCAACTGAAAGAAAAATTTATTACATTTGGTCATGTATTTATTTTTATTTTTTAAAAGATCCAGTAATATACCTGAAGCAAAAGTATATACTGTATATATATATACACATTTTCCTTTATAATTCTCTGGTATAGTTCAGTATTCATTACAATAGCAAGCCTACTCAGAACACTCCCACCACCATGTTTCACGGATGGAATAAGGTTCTTATGCTAGAGTACAGTACTCTTCTTTCTCCTAATGTAATGCTACTCATTTAAGACAAAAGTTATTTTGGCTTCATCCATCTACAAAACATACTTCCAGTATCCATTTGATTCGTCCCCATAATCTTTAGCAAACTATAGACAGTCAGTATTATTTTTGAGGGAGAGCAGTTGTTTCTTCTTGCTGTCCTGCCATACATACCATTGCTATGAAATGTTCTTCTGATGGCAAACTCATTAACATCAACATTCACAAATGTGAGACAGGCCTTCAGTTGCTTAGAATTACCCTGGGTTCCTTTGTAACCTCTCCGACTATTACACCCCTTGCAGTTGGAGTTTTTGTTAATTGTTGGCCACTTTTGGGTAGGGTAACAACAATCTTAAATTTCCTTCATTTATAGACAGTCTGTCTGACTGTTGATTGGTGTAATCCGTCTTTTTAAGAGCTGATCTGTTTAACCTTTTCCAGCTTTCCAACAACTTTTTTCTGTGAGGTGTTCAGACACCTCTTTTGTTCGAGCCATGATAAACATGCACATTGTATTTGTGAACAGGCTTTGCTAGATCCCTGTTCTTTAAAGAACACAGAGTCTCCCATTTACACTTGATTTTCAATTGAAAATGCTTTGATTTCACACTCAAATATATCCACTAATTTTGGACACATGCAGATGCATTGTTGGATAATTTTTTTTATAATAAATAGATGATTAAATATTATTTTTGTTTCATTGGTTTACTAGATTTTTTTCATCTACTTTAAGGACTTGTTTGAAAATCAGATGATGTTTTAGGTCACATTCATATAAAAATATAAAACATTTGTAAAGTTTTCATACATTCTTAAGCACCACTGTAAATTAAGTGTGTAATTTCCTTTTTTTCGGTGCACAACAAACGTTTAAAAAATATACATGAATTGTTGAACACCCCTTAAACATATAACAATAAAAAAAATCTCAGAAATGAATGACGACACAAGCCTAAAAGAGGTAAATCAAACCTGACATTTTTTTTCTGAAATCCAGTGATTTAAAGGTGGATTTACTCAACGTTGTTAATATGTTTTATAGGGTAAAGTTGACTGAGGTTTATTTTCAGAGTGAAAGCAGGGACAAGTGACTGTTATCTTCATCCACTTTGTAATGCATAATGTCTCCAGATTAGAAACAAACACACCAAGTTACTCATACATACACATCCAGACACTTGTTCTAGTAGCAAGCATTCGTTCAAAGTGCAAAAATAAACGAGCACAAGTGTCCCTACACTTTCTCTGGAGGAGCTGAGCTCCAGCTTTGTTGCAGAAGGTTGCTCTTCAGCTTGCCCACCGATATGTGGGTATGTAGCTGGAGAACATCTGGGGCCGAAGGGCCCTGAGGGTCTGGAGGGTCTCCCCCAGAAAGAGTGCTGGATGAATCCAATGCACACTGCCTGGAGAGAGAGGCGATGGAAAGAGGGGAAAGGCTGAGAGAACTGTAAATGCGATGGAACACAAGAAAGAATAGGAGGAAATAATTGTAGATCTACACTGTACAATAGTGGAAAGAGAAACAAAGAGTGATGAAAGGAATGTGGCTTCATGTGGCTTGCTATTAAACATTATTGGTACTGATTTAGTTTTTTACTCGTGGAAATTGTATAAGGGAAAACGTTAGAGGGTAAATCAATTAAATTAATCAATTAATCAGAATAATCAATTAAATCTGTGTATTTCTCCAGTTTTCTCCATAAGAGTCTGGAGAGAGGTCACAACCCAGCTGTTTCCCATCACTCAAAAAAGTATACACCTTTATCTAGTGGTGGGTTATTACTAGGACTGGTCCTAACAGCAGTTTACATCATTTTCTCAGAATTATAATACCATATTTTTTAATTTAGCAACAATCCCAATATTTATAATTATAATATGCATTATCATTACCACAGTGAAAATTCAGACAGGCACCAATAATGTATTAAAAACTCAATGACGTCAAAAACAGAATTTTCTAAATTTTAAGAGAAAAAAACAATTTAAATGTTAAAGTTTAAACATACATTTTGCTCTCCCAGCCACACACATGTATTTATAGAAACTAAGCTGCAAAAACAGTTAATTGTCTCAACAATCAACATATTTACACATATCTGCCTATTTAGCCAAGTTAGGAATAAAATTAAAAAAGTTAAAAAAGCAGAATTCTGACTAAATGCCATTTCACCCTGTTTAGTAACAGCTCTGGGCTCCACTAGCTGGCCAGCTTCTTCTGCTCGAGACAGAAGCTTATTCTCGTCAGTTCACACTGTTTCACCCCAGACTGGAATTAAGAGAGGCTGGAAAATCTATGACCATTAGGGCACAGCAATTACAGTGTAGAAACTGGAAATCTGGGGGCACAGTCATGGTATTGAGAATGAAGATTACCAAGTTGTGCTGGGATCAGACTTGTTGGACCTCCATGGGAACCCAACCTCTAATCTTGGATTTCCCACCCAGTGGTTTTCTTATCGTCATGTTGTGTAAAGAGCTCTGAAAACCACATGATTCTTAGGCTTTGCTCATTGGCCAGGTGCAAAGCGCTTTGCAGTCTAACATTTATGTACTAACAATAGCAGCTCTATTCCATTTAAAGGTGTTTCACAATGAAACATGTAGTTTATACCACAATGGATGTAAAGCTTCCTTATGCTAAACAGAAAAGCACATTGAATAGTTTTCATTCCTCATTGAATAGTTTTAAGCAAACCAAGAATGTCCTTTTAAGGTTGCTTTAGCACTTTTATTTAAGAGTGTATACAAATGACAGGTTTTTCTTGTACTGTATGTCTAAGCAAAGAGCCACATATAATTATGAAGGTATATTGAGGGAGCTCCAGTTTCAGTGCATAACAGAATACACCATGCCCAAATAAAGGCCTTTCCCATGCAGAAGTAAACCTCCTCATAAATGAACTGTGGAGCATTACATCACAGGTGATAAGAAACAGAGAGAGGAGGGGCAGTAGAAGTAACATAAATAGAGATGAAAGCATGTAATGTATGTAATGAAGGATGGTGAATGAAGTCAGGGTCCAAAGCATTTCTTCTTACCAATGAAACCCTGAAAATTAGCAACTGTAAACCAAACAAAGCTAATAAACTGGCAAATCACTGCTGCATACAAGTGCTCCAAAATAAACAAGGGCGCAACCCTACCACAGCTTTAAAATCTCTATGGTGACAGCATGTAATCTATAACAACCAACAAATTATTAACAAAGCTAAAACAAGCAGGCCTGTTGAAGTAGTGGGTGAACCAAGTGGGTGATTCCAGCCACCAGGCAACAGAGGTCCGGTCCCTGAACACTTTTCCATGGACAAGTCATTTGGATCACCTTTGTATTGTTTTGCCTAGACTTAACCTACTTAGCGTTTCTGTCTCTAATCTTGCTTTGTTTTCTGCCTGGTATTTTGGATCTGAGTTCCAAACTGTCATTTTGTGGGGATTAAACTGTTTGCTGCACTTAAAGCAACTTCATTAAAGCCATATAAAGTCACAACCTGAAATATGTTTGGTTTGCCAGGACCAAGGGTCTATGAAAGAATGGATTTTCATCTTTTTTTAATTTAGAAATTTTGATGTAATGTTATTGTAACATTATTAGAGGTTCAAAAATGTATCAACCACTTTCCCAGTTATATAGTCTAAATATGGAAACTAATCTGTTTTGATTTCATAGTTTTTGGGATACCTCTAAACCAGGGGTGGGCAATTCAAGTCCAGGTGAGCTGCTGTCCGTCACAGACTAGTGATTTCCCTGCTAATATCACCAATATGTGCTTGACATCGGCCCTCCAGAATTGCCCATCCTTGCACTAAAAGGATGCATTGACACATATCTATTAATTCAGCCCACAGCAGCTAGGCTCCACCCATTTAGGCTAAAGTCATGTTCTAGATAGTACATCAGGGCAGCCAATGAGAAAATAAGCCATTTGGGAAAGATAAAATCACATACACATTAGTGGACCTCAAAAGATAATCTAATGTACAAAAAAATAGAAGATAAGTCTTCAAGTTTGACCCATGACTTTGGGAAAGGTTCCCATTGCAACTTGGGACAAATCGGGTCAAGAAGTTTAAGACATGAAAACAAAACCCTAATCCAAAACTGAAAATGAGTTTGTACAAAATCATGAATGGGCGGTTCTATTACACTTTGCGTAGTCTATTCAACTGCAAATATGCAGAAATTATGTCTGGTGAGAAAAGCAATGTATGGAAATGCCCATTTTCTTGTTTAATGAGATAATTAACAAGACAGGCCTGCTTACTACACGGGTTCCCAATCTTGTAATCTGAATTCCTTCATTTTTCCCAGTACATATGTACATAAAAATATTAATAAATGGGCAAAAGGTGCATAAAATAATCTAAAAACATCACTAGAACTGATAGTTTTCATGTTTTTTCCATCATACCAAAGTAAAAAGGAACTCTCAGGTAAATCTCACCTGTTCAGGTAAGCATTCTCCAATATCTCGTCCCCCTCATATCCATTGGAGAATTTAGTGGGGGGCAGCTCGTCCTCAGCTGACCCTGTGCCATGGGCTCTCATGCCATTTACCCCACCTGACTGGCTCTGGTCTGACAGTGGGGCGGAGTCACAGCGGCTGCTACGCCCTTCCCTCGTCCTCTTCGTGCACTTAGGGGGCAGCTCCTCTTCCTGATTGTTGTAGCGCTCAGACAGCTCCCGCCTCCTCTCAGCCTTGTAGCGGGCAATCCGGTCAGCTCGCGACTCCAGGGTCGGATTTTCCACAGTGTCCATGATGTCACTTCCTGTTTCTTGTCTAACTTCTTGTAGAGAACTAGGGAATAGTTCTTGCTGTGAATGCAGATTGATGAAGCATTTATGAAAGGAGCCTTAGCTACGTCCCGTTGAGTCCACACTTCAATGAGAAGGAAAAGAGGAAGAAGTAGAAACAACAAAAGGCCCTGATCAATCAGCAGCGGCGAGAGGAGGCGGCTTCACTAATCAGATGGCTGTCCATTGCCCCGGATACTCCTTAAAGGGCACAGAGCTGTTGGGAAATTAGAGAACAATCAGTTAAGCCTTTTACCTCAAACATTCATCAACTTGCAACAGACGCTTTCATTAGAGAGTCATTCATTAGTGCCCTGAGTAAATTCATGAACCATCAACTGTGCCACTCTTTGGTAAAAGTACAGCAAATACTATACGCATTAATTGTTATCATTATTGCATATACACACACACATCGCAGTATGAATACAAAGCAGAACTGTGGACTCTTTGCTCCTTGGAGACTTGGAAGAGACAAGAGCGTTCACAAAACACTTTGGGCTTAAGAGCCTAAAACCATTTCCACCTGTTAAATGTGTCAGCTATAAAATTAGCACCCACCTCCATCTATTCTCAAACCAGCATGCCATCTAAAAAGAAACCGTCCACCCATCCTTCCTGCCTCTCTCTCTCTCTCTCTGTAAGATGACCTGGTTTGGTCTGCTGCTCTAGCATTTGGGAATCTCCCCTTGCAGTGTAATTTAAAACCTTTGATACTCAGCTCAACTCAGCAACCATTCGCAGCAGGCCGTCCACTCAGCAAACCAGCCACTTCGAAAACAACAAACTGAATTACTCTGATCCCCTCATTTTGTTTCTCCTGTCACCAAAACGGTTTCCAGCTTTGAGGCAGAGTAACGCTGTCAGAACCGGTTATATAGACATATGCAAAAGCTTGGGCGCCTTTGGTCAAACGATAAGCTTTGTTCACTTGTCCAGAGCCTCTATAAAAAATACAATACAGCACATTCTGATGAACAGTTACTGGGGCCTACATTTAACATACTCTTGGGGGGTGGGGTTATGCCATATTTATCTACTTATTATTTATAATCCCAACATAAATATAAATAATAAAATATAAATAATATTTATAGTTATAATAATAATAATAAACCATGTACAACAATTTAAAGACTCTTAAACTGAAACAAATATTAGATTTTAAATAATTAAAAAGAGTATATATTTCATTACAATAGCAGCTGGAGTGAGAAAGAATAGGCCGCAAGTATAGTTCATTATTATTATTAATAATAACAATAAGTTATATTTATATAGTGCTTTTCACAAACCCAATGTCGCATTACAAAGAAAACACACACACACATACACACACACAAAAAAAATAAAATAACAATAAATAAATAAATAATGAAAAAGGCCATTACATAGAAAGGTTTTTAGACAACATTTAAATGTTGACAGACAGAAGCAGTCGCAAGGAGATTGTGGAAGAGAGTTACATATTTTGGGACCTGCCTCCTAGAGTGGAAAGTCTGGTACAATTAACCAGAAGAAGATTATTACCAGAAGATCTGAGAGAGCGTGTGTGTGTAAGAAGTCAGTAGTTCAGTAATGTTGAGAGGAGCACGGTTGTGGAGGGCTTTATAGGTGAGTAGTAGAACTTAATAGGAAGCCAGTGTAACTCAGAGAGAATGTGAGTGATATGAGCAGTGTGCTTTGAGTAAGTAAGAACTCTGGCAGCAGAGTTTTGAATATACTGTAGTTTTTGGAGGGACTTGGAAGGGAGACGTCGAACAGTTTATTAGTATATAGTTATAATGATTAGTTTCTTTTGTTGATGGTTAGACGAATGAAGGCTAACCCACAGAAGAGCTACTGCGGTGCAGTAAAACAGGCCCAAACCAGAGCACTCCCACCACCATGTTTCATAGATAGGATATTTTTGTTAGAATGCAGTATTTAACCAACAAATATGTGAATATTTTGAATACTATGAGTTCACTTACTATTGACACACACAAAGGTGTTATTATCAATAAACACTGTACATGATTAAATATAACAATATATATATATAACAATATATATATATATATATTTATTACCATGGTTCTATGATTTCATTATGCCCAGTATACTAAGATGAGATCTACAGTATTATCAAAAAAGCATATTGTGACATATGATGTAATTTATCACTAGAATGATCAAAATCGTTCCATCCTTAACAGACCTGTCTGTTTTCAGTAACCCTGCTGTGGGGTATGTTATAACATTTGCACTCACTCTGCATGTTGACTGAACTGTCTGTCAAAGCACTGCCAATGTCACTAGGAGATGGCAGGTTCCGTCTCCAGTGATGCCACAGCTATCTGTGGCTGGGAGTCCAAAAGACTTGCTCTTTCTAGGTGGGAAGAGTGGCCCTTCCTCTCCACATCACTCACTCAGCATTACGCCAGCCAGCATCGATGTTTGTTAGCTGATGTAACAGATCACAAACAGTCAGCATTCTCCTCCAAGCGCATTGAGGTGTCCAATGACACTGTGTTAGCAGCAGTTTAAAATGACGTGTGGCTGGTTTCACAGGCCCCACTCAGAGGAAGCATGTGCATGTGCATCTCAGTGTTGGTAGGTACCATATCGTATCATCCATGATATTCCAGCATTGTTCCTCCCAGTGAGAAGAATATGTCCTATCACAATACTGACAATATATTTACACTCTCACTGCAAATCAGGCCTCTCACCATCTCCTTATTTGCAATTTTACAATTGTTTTTATATTTCCATTTAAAGCATAAAAACATGAATCCTGCATGTTTTGGTAATTGAATTTTCACTAGAAATTGAATTGCTATTCTGTTTTGTGTTGTCCATAACTGGTATTGTTTAGCACAGAGCTCTTCAAATCAGGACCTTGAATCCAGATTCCAGACCTGGATTTTGTAATCACCCAGGTAGCTAATCAATTAAATCAGCATATTAGTTAAAAATCCAGGAGAAGACTATGGATTGGAGGTCCAAATTTCAAGGTGTCTGGTTTAGTATTTCATAGTCAAGATTAAGTTTTGAAAGATTAAGTAAGGCAGAATCTTCCAAGGACAGCGCATCAAAGACAGTGAAAGCCATCTCCATGAGGAAGTGAAAGTAAACATAATAAAATGCTCAGAAAAGGGTGAAACACCAACGGGCATCAGTCAGGCGCTTGCCCTAAGTTGGTAAATTTTCTCGACAATCATCAGCGATAAAAATGTATACTTCAACATATGAAAGCATCTGCTTCTATGAAATCAACTGTGATTTCAAAGCAGTATAGCGTCTCATTACTGGAAAAAATACTACTGCTTTGGCTGGAAGACCAGCATCAACAGCGTATCCCAGTGAGCCTTACGTATATTCAGGATAAGGCTAAAAGATTGTTTAAGAGCTTGAAAAGAGAAAAGGGGAAGCGTGTGAAAGTGAGTTAGCAGCTAGTATAGGTTGGTTTATGCAGTTTAAGGCTTGTGCTAATTTGCATAACCTTAAGGTGCAAGGGGAAGCTGCTAGTGGTGATGAGAAAGAAGCAAGTGAATTTCCTAGGCTCCACTTCCTAATGTTTTGGCTGAGATCATTATGGAGGAGCATTACTGTACTAATGTGGATGAGACTTGATCTGGAAGCGTTAGCCTACTCGTACATACATTGCCAAGGAGGAGAAGGCAGCACCAGGCCATAAAGCCAGTTTAGGAACTGTTATTTATGTATTTACCACAAGAATAAAGGTCAGTAATCGGCCACTTCATTACTGTACTGCGTATGTGCGTCTGAGTCATGTAGGCGCTTCTGTAAGCAGGTGTCGACTTACGCCACACGCTGAGGAATGGAACCCAATCGTAAGACAAGTTCTCCCTTTATTCTACCATTGCAAAGTTTTTAGTATTGTTATTTATTGATATGTCACTCATTTTGTCATTAGTAGGAGCTGAAAAAGTATTTCTTTTAGAGCAGAGACAGCTTGGTTGCTTGTACACCACATTCCAAATTATTATGTGAATTATATTTTTCTAAATAGTCGATGCAAGTGGCAGTCAGCATAATTTGAGTCATCAACCATTAGAGTATAATTAGAATATTACTGAACAAACCTCCCAATGATAACAGTATGTTTTTCAAAAATAAAAAACCTTTCCAAAAAAAAAACAGGGTTCAAAATTATTACACACAACAGAATTTCAAAACATTTTATAGGTTGTGTTGAATCTGCAGCGTTACGAGGTCACATTTACTGAAATCAAAACATATTTCAATCAAAAACATCTTAACAGGTCAATTTACATACAGTATTAATATAGAACCCTTTAATTGGCAGCAACTTCACATACTTTGAACGTTTTGGAGAGTTTCTGTTTGAATTTCTTTGCAGGATGACAGAATAGCCTCACAGAGCTGCTGTTTGGATGTTACATCTTCTGCTTGAGGATGCTCCAAAGGTTCTAAATAGAATTGAGGTCAGGGGAGGATGGGGAACCACACCATGAGTTTCTCTCCTTTTATGCCAATAACAGCCAATGATACTCGAGTATTCCTTATGACATGAGATGGTGCATTGTCACGCATGAAGATGATTTTGTTATGGAAAGCGTGGTTCTTTTTGTACCATGGAAAAAAGTGGTCAGTCAGAAACTTCACATACTTTTCAGAGGTCATTTTCCACCTTCATGGGCCGAACCAGCTCTCTCCCCATGATTCTGCCCAAAAACATGACTCTGCCACCTCCTCGTTGATGTTGCAGCTTTGTTGGAACATGGTGGCCATGTATCAACCATCCACCACTCCATTCATCTGGATCATCCAGGGATGCACGGCACTCATCAGTGAACAAGACTGCATGTCTTCTGGACCCACTGCAGCCGTTTCTGCTTGTGAGCACTGGTAAGGGGCCGAATAGAAGGTTTAGGATCCTACATCTTGACACTGATGGGACTCCAGAGGCACCAGCAGCTTCAAATACCTGTTTGCTGCTTTGAAATGGAATTTTAGCAGCTGTTTTTTTAATCCGACATCTGTCTGACAGAAACCTTCCTCATTGTGCCTTTATTTGCACAAACCTGTATGTGTTCTGACTCTGCCACAGATATTTTGCTAAATATCTAAGGTTTTCATACCTTGTCCAAGGCATTTTGGCAGCAGAGAGATGCTTTTTCTTTCCCGTATTGCTTGAAATTGGTTCTTCTTAATAATATCAAGCATCCTTTTCAGTAGCTTTTCCTTTAATTGGGCTCACCTGGCAAACGGATTATCACAGGTGTCCAAGATTGATTTCAGTGATCCAAAGAGCCCTCAGACACAATACCACCCATGAGTTTAATTGACAATGAAAACATTTAATCTTTTTGACATTTAAATACAATTTGCATTATAATTTGGAATACGGTGTATACAAAAATTATGAATTACGTAAAGCACAAAAATAAAAAAATTATTCAGTAGTGCCCTACTCTCTATTTAATCATATCTTAAAATCCATTTCCACTGAAAACATTTATTCATCCTTGAATGTGTCGAAAGTTTTCAAATAGTTGTGTATAAAGATCAAAATTAACCAGAACAAAGTGCTTTCTCACACCATTCTGTGGAGAATGGTGGTTACGTCTGTGAATCAACAGGTCCTCGAAGTATCTGACCACTGGGTGGGGCAAAGGCAGGGGTCAAGGGAAGAGCAATGTGCTATTTTAGCAGCCATTAGTCATATTTAGAATTGGTTTAATAAGCTGGTGCTACCTAAACAGGACTTGGACTGGACTTTGCTGGACTGGAGCTATAATCACCCCGCCACTCCTGGCTCCATGGGGGCAGTTACCCATGGTTACTTGGTCGCCAGGATGTTGGTACAACACAAACAAAGCCAAGATCCAAGACCCATACATAAGTAATTATATCATTGCCTTATCAGGCGACCCCGTCATGGGCTCAGCGTGTCAGTGATGGATCTCAGATTTACAGAGTGGCAGCACAATGGGAATCTGCTGTGCGTGGATTAATATTAACCAATTCAAATAAATGAAAGTGTTTGTGTGTGTGTGTGGGGGGGGGGGTGTATTTGGGAGTGGGTGTGGGCCTCCACAGCTCTCAGATATGCAAACTGTTAGCGTCAGCATTCCTGGCCTATCCAGGCTGCCAGCTGAAAAACAATAGGATACTTCCAACAATAGAGCACAGAGCCAGCCGTACTTAACCCAGCATGGAGAGGGTGCACAGTCACTCGGTTCAGCACCCAACAGGAGCACTGCTCTGGTGAAGCTGATAAGCCAGGGCATGTTTGGTGTCTAAAGTTTGATTCTTTGGCTTTGCATTGGAACAATGAGGCTTGCTAATAAGTAGCAGCGGTTAGCACTGCACATGCCTTCAACTGTGTTGACTTGTGTGGTTTCCAACACTGTTGCATAGTTCATAGTTTAGAAGAAAATAGAACAACATATAACATTGATTTTCTGCTGGATAAATTTTGCTTGTTGCAGCTGCTAAAGAGAGAGAGGGGAAAAGAACATAAGAAAAGCACCG
>JBBIGC010000029.1:5696922-5722414 GCA_037576955.1 Lepidarchus adonis
AGATCAAGAGGCGCGCCAAATCGGCAGCGGCTCCTAGTGGTCACATCACTGTCCACCCCCCCCCCCACCCCGAATGCAAACTGTAATGTGTAAATAGATGTGCTATGTGGCTAAAATATGCTGAGTTTTTTTTTTTAGCTCGGTCATACTGCCTGTTAAGACAGTGTGAAAGATGCACTTTTTTTCCTCTACTGTCTACTGTGTGTATCCCCCCTTTCTTAAGTCTCATGCTACCTCTCTAAACTGACCTGTTTGTCTGCCCCAAATGTATGTTTGTATGTGATCTGAGAGGTCCCATATCGGACATGTAAATGTGTACTGACAAATAAAGGCTCATTATCATCATCAAAAAAGTATTTTCGTCATCAGCGACCAGATGAGAGAGGCCTATAATATATATATATATATATATGTATATATAGACACACACACACACACACACAGTGGGGCAAAAAAGTATATATAGTATAAAACATAGACTGATGAGTCAGGTGGCTTGAGCAGTAATACACCCCCCTAGCCCCACCCCCAAAAGTTGAGATGAAATCGGTGCTGAAAACCAAAGATGTGTTCTTTACATCTTTTACATGAATTTAACAGAGATATATACATAAAAGTAAATAAATCTGAAGATCTATCTGTCACTCATAAATTAAGAACTGAATGACATCACTATAACAGGTAGTACACTACATAATACAGTATAACTGATGCACTTAAACATTCAAATCAGTTGAATAAAACCCATTTATTTTCACATTACCAGTGTACTGCAACTAAAACACGACTTGAATCTGTATGTAACCTGGTTTGAAAAGATCAGTGGGAACAAAGCTTTAAGATGTTCTAGTTGGAGTCATGGGCTTTCAAGTGTGCAAGAGAACTCACAGATTCTCTTTGCTATAATTAAACAAGATACATCTCCCCATCCCCCCTTAAAGTAAACTGCACAGTCTTCTCCCAGTGGATCATGTTCTTTCCAGTCATCTGGAGGGTACGCCCACCACCTTAAAGAGAGCAACAGGTCTCAGCAAACTAAGGCATGTACAACTTGAGGTTATAGTGCAATTTCATAATTGAGAACATTGACACACTGAATATGACTGTATGCAGGTATTCTTGTGTAATCCTATTTTGTATACACAGGATTAGTGTGTGTATGTTGAGATAAGGTCATGGGTCATCAGTTGAGGAAAAAGCCTTTAGTAAATTCAATACTCATTCAACACCAAGCCAAATAGGGGCTTGCAGGTCACTTCATGAAGTTCCACAATCAGATCATAATCAAACATTTATCTCCATTTTATTCATACCCCAATGCAAAATGTCAGATCTTTGTTCAAAAGTGTTGGATAAAAAGATTTAGATTTATTTGTTTGTTTGTTTGTTTGTGTTCATTCATGTAAAGCACTTTGAAGGCTTGAACTGAACTGAAATATTGACTATTAAATTTAATTTATTGAAGAGTGCACCATTGATGGCAGAACATGAGATCTCTTATCTCAGTTGCTTAATCTTTTAGTCAGTCCCCAGAAAGAAAGACAATTAAGGTTTTAAAGTTTTTATCATTTTTTGTTCATGTAAGTGCACCCACATAAAGTCAAACCCTGGCTCGTGCCCTGTTATCTTACCTCTAACCATGAAAGGCTGCAGAACAAATTTCCTTCCATGTTATTTACCTCGTTAAGCTGCCAAACTCGCCCCTCGTCCTCGCCACAATGCTCAACTTCTCCGGTGTTTGCCTTTCTCCATCTATAGTTCATGCTGAATGTAGCCTACTATATGGTCAGTCCTGCTAATTCTATAGGTCGGCTGCAACTGCTGCTAAATCACAGCGGCTGTATTGCATTACCTAGAACCCAGTACCAACCACTACATTCTCGGAGGAGCAAACAACCAGGAGAAAACTAGTGACAGAGTATGGGAGAAAGTGGATAGACAATGTTGATAGGGAGAGCAGGGGCAGTAAGTAAGGGAGCACATACAGAGCCTGGGAAATGAAGGGTAGCTGTTCAGAGGCAGAGGCCAGCAACACAGGTCAGGGGAATGAAGGTCTTGGACAGGAAAGTGTCCATAGCATTCAGAAAAGTGTCTTTAAATGTCTGTAAGCAGCGAGTGGCAACGCGATCAGCGTTATGGCTACTGCTGCTGAGCATAAACACACTAGCCAGAGCTAAACAAACTAGCTCAGTAGAGTGAAATCCAGTCCAAAATAAAGGAAATAGTTGCAGCATATGTCCAAATGTTCCAAACAGAAAAAAGTTAATCCAGTAGATGACAAAGATAAACACTGAGAGAGTAAACCTTCGAACAAAACAGCCAGAGAAATCGACAGCTAGAGGCACGCACAGTCTATTTTACTTATTAACTTATTTTATTATCACTTATAGTCCCACAAGTGGGAAATTTATTCTCTACATTTAACCCATCACAGAGCAGTGGGCTGCCGTCAACAGAGGCACCCGGAGTGCAGTGAAGGGGGACAGTACCTTACTTAAGGGTTCCTCAGTGGTGCCCAGGCTGGGACTTGATCCTGTGAACTTTTGATCCCAGGGGCAAAGTCCTAACCACTAGGCCACAAGGTTTTTTTTTAAAAGGAGACTTTACCATTGGAATGTAAGGCAGACTGGGTACGGTTAGAACTCAAGTCAAGTAAACATAGTTTGGGCTCAATAATGTGTGCAGCTCTGCCTCTCCTAGGTAACAACTTGGCTGCAAAAATTATTGTTAACAAGTGCATAAGGATATGGACCCAGTGCAGGAAACACTTCAGTTTGCAGTGGCCCGCCACTCTCGCTCCGATTAAAACTAATTATGCATTTACCCCATCTTGTTTGAACTCTGTTTTCTTCCATTGTTCAGATAAAGGATTAAAAACAGTGCGTGAACTATACATAGATGGTACGTTCCAATCTTTCACCCAATTAATGCATGCCTATGACCTACCAAAGAATGACTTTTTCTGTTATTTACAGATACAGAGCTTCGTGCCAAAGGACTTTGCCCCCTTACCAATTGAACCAGTTAGCTCCTGTGTGGATTCCCTCCTCTAATTATGTCTTGACCACAAGCGGAGGATATCATGGATCTAATAATTAATAATAATAATTTGAATTTATATAGTGGATATGCAACATTATTGTCGACACTATTTGGTCTGTTGCCCAAGAGCCCACATGCCCCCGCCCATACCGGGGAGTCAGTAAAGTGACTGCTTTCCCTACACTCCTTTCGAGACAATTACTCCTGCTAAATTAGAAGCAATAGAACACCCCCCCCCCCCCCTCCACTACCATTAGAAAAACTCAAGTACACTCTAAAAGGGTACACACAAACATTTGCTAGGAACCCTTTTGGAAGCTTGAAAGAGGCTGGAGGCACTTTCCCTTCCCTTTCTATTAATTATTTTATTTATTTATTTTACTGATTTATTTTTTTTATCTATATAAGAAAGTAGGCTGGTATATATTTCCATTGGGGAATGTATTTAACACAAATCCTCTTGCAGTGACACCCAAAATGTATTCTATGAGATATATCATGTGACCTGCAAGATCCAAGGCCAACTGGTTTGGATTAACCAAAAAAGAACTCACATCAAGTTCTCTTTAAGAGGTGTGTGATCTAACCACAGCCACTTTCCTTCAGCTTTAGCATCTGTCAGACCAATCCAGTGGAGAGCAGAATTTCCAATAGTGCCCACCGTTTTAGCGAGGAATTCCTGTAAGGCAAGCAAATTAAGAAGTGACCAAATACCATTCATCAAACCTCAAATGCTTAGAGAACGATGGGGAGATGTTTCCAGTTCTTCTACCGTACATGTTCTTCTTGATTGTTAACAATGACCAGATCTCCACCCAGTTCTTGACAGCGCTGTCTACTGGAGTTCCAGGACATTTTATCTTGAGAGAAGACGTAGCTTGCGTCTTTTCTCTGAATCCAGTGCTCTATTCTCGCTAAAAGGAGGAATTTAATGTATATATGGCATATAGTATATATAGTTCATTTGTTGATTTGACTGGCAGTACAAAACTAGAATTCGATATCTAGTATGAGATATTTATCTTAGTTTATGTAATGATACATACGTTCACTAGAGCACATTTTCTGCAACGGTGAAGGACTTGGTGCCAATTTGATTTTACAATCTGAAAAAGATTATTTATTTAAGCAAACCATTGAAAAAACCAACACGGGCAAAATTAATAGCAGATAAAAACATTAACACAAGCTTATTTGACTTGAAAGCGTGTGTGTGTGTGTGTGTGTGTGTGTATAAAGACACTTACACAAATACGTCAGTATCGCATTGGCCAGCAAAGAGAGGAAGAGTAGAATGCAAACAGCAATCAACCAGAGGATGCCACCTTTCTTACCACCTTTCGTATCTGCAAACAAATGTTCAGTGTTACCATCAAAACCAGAGGAACAGAACTGTGGTGTGTAATGATTATCACAATAGGTTTAGCTTTGTTTAAAGATATTAAAATATATCAGTTGCAGTGCCTTCTATGAAAAAAATGTGATTTATTTCCAAATAATGTGCAGTGATGCAGTTATTTTTCTGACATTTGAACCTTCATGTTTCACCAAAAAGTGCTTTTTGTCTACCCCAGTTCAGAGGGCGCTGGCACAAAGGGACACAACCACATTAGGAGATAAACCTTGTATTCTGTATGAGCCATATAAGGTACAATAATGTGAAGTTTCATATGGACTGGTGAAGTCTATGATATAATTGATCAAAAATAAGTGGAAAAAACATAAACAAAAAAACAACAACAATAAAACCTTATCAAAATCTGATTCAAATCCCACATATTGTTTAAGGCAAACATGTCAGTAAGGCAGCTCTCTTGACCTCACTCTACCATTAGTTAGTCCTGGCATAAAAGAAAGGGTGGTTAGCATTCTCCTGCAAGCATGTTGAGTTGATGTGTTTGCTGTAGGTTGGGGAAAAATGCAATGGCAAGCCCATATTAAATAAATAAACAAATAAAAAATAAATAAAGAAAAAAAATACAAGAAAATAAACAAAACACACTTCATTCAAGCAGCTAAAGGAGGCTTCTGTTTTTATCTGCCTGCCATGGCCTCGCTAAATATTCTGGTAGAGCTGACTAGCATGTGGATCCATCGGGCTACCAGAAGGATCGGACAGGGAGGTTTTTTGGACTGTTTAGACTGTCTGCATTGTTTTGATTTTTTTTAATGTTTAACAGACTCAACACTGGTCGTTCATCGCTGCCTCTCTCCAATTAAAAACAATAATGCATTTGTCCTCTGTAAACAAATACTTAGTTGACTTTTTTCATCTTGAAGTGAAAGACCACAGGTGAAATAGGTCAATGTGATTTACTTTACCCATCAGTGGTCATAAAGCTGATTTGAGCTGATATTTTCACGTTCTCTCATTGTTAAGTTCAGTGAGCTCCTAATGTTAAAGCAGCCTGACGTGCTGATCTACATCCGTCTGTTTTTCTCAGTACTTTCCTACAAGAATATGCTGAGCCCAAGCAAATGAGGCTTTACACTTTCTGGAAGATGCATTCTGAACACCTACCTTGCAGCTGTGATTTAGCTGGTGTGAAGCTACTTGGCACATTCGAATAGATAAGATCATCTGGCTCCATTTTCACAGCTACACCAGCAGGGTGGCTCTGTCTTCAGAAAGGCTTCAGTGGCTGTAAATGAGAAAAAGGAACTTAATGTCACTTTTCAATTTACTGTTTGTCACTTCCTGATATCAGAATCAGAATCAGAAAAACTTTATTGTCCCTGAGGGAAATTGCTTAAATCTCCAGTACTCTTCTGTTTTGAATGTGAATTATCATTGCTGTCCTGTACTGCTATATACAGCGCCCTCCACAATTATTGGCACCCCTGGTTAAGATGTGTTTGTGGGCTTCTAATAAATACATTTTTCCTAAAAAAATATAGGCTCACAACATGAGAAAGCGAAAACTCCAACCTTTATTCCTAAACATACATTTTTTACATTAAATCATGTGTGCCACAATTATTGGCACCCCTGCTGTTAATATTATGCACAACTCCCTTTCCTCAGCACTTTATTTTCTCACAAGGTTGGAGAATACAGAGACAGGGATTTTTGACCATTCCTTCTCCTTGCTTTTGCACTCTTCTCTTCAGTTCATCCCATAGGTTTTTAATGGGGGAGTTTGATTTGGTGTCTGCCCAGCCATTTTTGTGTAGATTTTGGCATTTGTTTAGGAGTCATTCTATAATTACTGGTACATTTCCAGTAGGTTGTCCACAGGTTGTATTGATTAATTTTACTGAATACTCACTACAAGCAATGGTCAATTTTATATTGGGGCACATTTCTTATTAATTTAACACAGAAAAGTCAACAGGTCCATCATTTATTTAGTGTAATAAATCTGGGTGTGTTTGCAGGAAGTAAACACAAGCTTAAGACCTGAAATGCTAAATATTTAATAAGTTCATACATAGAACAAATGCCAACGTGACAGAGACAGAACACAGTTAACTACACTATTACATCTACATCTAACAACTCACAACCTGGACAATGACACTGGGAACTTAAATAGACGGAGAACAATGAGGAACACCTGAAGGACAGACATGACATGTGACAGGAAAATTACATGTGACACACATGACTGGGGCAACCGTTACATTTAGCAGAAGATGCGAATGTAATACTGGAATTTCCTGTTTTTGTGCTGTCCGATTTGGTAATTTGCTCTTTAGGTTAACACTAGGAAATATGTTTTTGTTTATTTAAAATAGTGATTATAACACAGGAAGTTTTTTTTTTATTATTATTATTTGACTCATTAATATACATTAAATTACACACTTTGGATGTGTCCAAGAAATTTCTGTCAACTGTGTTACCCACTGACAAAACCCTTATAACTCAGCAATGCTCCAAAGTCTCATCACAAACACCATACAAGGTCACTTTCCTCAGTGGAGGGACATTTAAATGTGGTGTGGTAAGTTTTTTGTCCTGCTCTTCAATATATCATCATTATTTTTGTCTGCACATAGAGAAAGTTAATCACGTAGAAAAATTTTAATTACAAAAATAAATGAGAGTTTGCTTAAACATGAGCTGATTAAGGTTATGCAATAACATATTTGCACCTATCAGTTAGGACAAGGGCCTAAAATGAAAGAAATGTCAACTGTGTTACCTGTCAATCAAGTGTAATATGGTTGACAAGGATTAACACAGCTGATAATATTGTGAGGGTTTATGGTCATAGTTTACAACAGCAGTGTTACATACACTGTGATGCACAGAATGACTTAGATTTTAGAGCGATGAGGTGATTTTCAGCTGAGAAGCAGCTTCAGTACAGGGCTGATGCTGATCCTGATAGAAGTGACAATAGATTTGATTGTGAAATTATGGTAAGATTAGAGTAATGGTTTGTCATTTTCATTTTGTTCAGTGAGAATATGTGTGTTCTCGAAACATCTTACTTATTTTGCAAAAGAGTACATTGATTTCTTCACTTTTTGACTGATGTGAAATGTACCCCTAATTACAGAATGACGTTTGTTTTTTTTGTCACTGGTCCAGTTGTTTTAAACGTCTTTTTTATTCATCAGACTGTAGGTACAGGCAAGTTTAGGTGAGTAGCTCTTATCCTGTAGCAATTACTTGACTTATGAAGGTCTGCCTTACTGCAACGGCATGTTCTCTGGTCTTTCGCATGTTTAAGAGTAGCTAAGTGGCTAGGACTCTGTGTCACTATTTATACCCCAGGGAAACAGGAAGTGATTAATAAGTATTTAATTAAATTAATAATAATTAATTAAAGTTCCTATTTACTCTGATCAAATTATAAATTATAAAAATGCTTCAAGTACAATTATTTAATAGGAACTGAAAAAAATCTAAATTTTTACCAATGAATAATTGCATTTTGTATTGTGAGCCTATATTTTTGTAAAAGAAATTTATTATTAGAAGCCTAAAAACACATCCAGGGGTGCCAATAATGACCAAATATAACCATTTTTATTTCATTTATTTTACTAGGTTTTCTTAATCTTTTCTTTACCTTAAAAAACTAAGATGACGTTTGTCACATTTATTTAAAAAATATTTAAAAATTAAAGGGTTCAGAAACTTTCAAACACCAGCGTATGCATGTATGAATTTAATACTGTATTGGTGTTTCTAGGGTCACAAAACTGGCAAAGCTGGGGTAACAAAACAAATAAGGCCCTGTGACTCACTGTAAAGTTGTGTTTCTTAAGTCTCCAAAGCTTTGTTATCTTAAACAGAACCCTGATGTGCCTGACCTCAAGGACGAAACACACGTCACTTAAACAGAATGTCAAGATCTGCGCTCCAAAACTGCTGAATCACCCTCCTGAATGTTGAGGTGAGAGTAAACACCATGCTGAGATCAAAAGAGCTGTCTGAGGCCTTCAGAAAGAAGACTGTAGCAGTGAACAGAAGTACAACACATTCCTCTTAGTCATAGAACACAGACAGCAAGAGCTCATAACATTAAAGTATAAGTTGTATTATAATTATTACTAACTGGGAGTGCGGGAAAGAACTAAAAGGTCATACCATCTGTGAAGCATGGAGGTGGAAGTGTCATGGTTTGGAGATGCTTTGCTGCAGCAGGACCTGGCCAGTTCACCATCATAGAATCCACCATGAATGCCACATTTTATACCTTCAACTGGGTATATAGGTTGCATTAATTAAAAGACTGGGCTTAAGAACAGGATTAGAATTTTTTTTGAATAGACTCTTTTAAAAATGTGAACACCTCTGAGGAAAATAAACACACCACCTCCAGTGACCAGAATAAGAAACACATTGGGCTAAAATGTGTCATCATTTTTGCACATGCCAGAAATGTTTTACAGTTTTGCCCAAATACACTACTCACAAAAAGTTAGGGAAATTTGGCTTTGGCACTATAACCTTTACAGGTGAATGTAATGTGACATTCCCCAAGCGTTTGAATGCACATTAACTGTTCATGGTTTCAGTACTTTTTACACAACTTGCTGTCTTCTAACATAGAGCTTCATGGAAAAATTTACAACAGATGTTTCATCCATGAATCGACCAATACATTTCCTGGTTCAATCAGAATTAGTATTTAAACTGTTGTCCTTATCATACATTTTAACATCATGAGACCAAGACGGCATCTAAAAATTGATCAACAGTACCTCACCATCATGAGGCTCCAAACAGGATGTTCTCAGACGGAAGTGACCACTGAGCTTAGAAAGTCACAGTGTCAACAGCAGGTGGCAACATAGATAGAGAGACTGGAAGAGTCACAGAAAGACATAGAAGTGGATGTTCTTTGGCCTCATCCCACACTGATGACCGCTTCATTGTAAACAGTGCCGTGTGGAACTGGACGATGAATCCCAGTCAACTCCAGGCGCATTAAAAGAGGCAAGAGGAACCCAAGTGAATCAGACCATTCAAACATTTACGTCAGTGTGGTCTGCACGCTAGATGACCTGCAAGGGAACCTGACCACACCACCAGGTACAGGCGTCATCATTGTCCATGGGCTGGGAGCATTTACACTGGATGAGGTACCAGTGAGCCTCAGTGCTGTTCTCTGATGTAAGGCTATTGGCAGAAATGATGAACGCCAACGATGTGGAAGACGTCAAGGAGAGCACTAAGCATCAGCTACTGTTGTCACCAGACAAGCCTTTGGTGGTGGTGGTGTTAGTGTGGGCAGGTGAGCCTAGTAAAAACAGAACAGCCCTACACTTTGTGAATGGTACAGTGATGAGCCCATAATACCTGAATAACATCATTAATCCAGTCGTTGTGCTCCTGCATGAACAACAGTCCTCATTTCATCTTCATGGACGACAGTGCTCCAGCTCCTCAAATGTAGCATTGTTAGGGAACGGCTGCTGGAGACTGGGGAACCTCGAATGGAGTCGCCCACACTTTCTCCAGCTGGGTCGGCGTGTAGAAGCTTGTAACTCTGTTCCCCAGAACTTCAATGCCCTTCAGGAATAGTGGGATGTCTCAGCAATAAATCGAATTGTTAACAACAGGAGACATCGTTGTCAAGCTGTAATTAATGCTTAAGGGCACAGGACATGTTATTGAGATATTGACTTTTTTTGTGGTAACTACTGTTTCAATAAATTGTTCAAAGTGAGGAATTCACCATTGCATGCTCCAACTTAAATTATATAAGATCCATGTAGTGTGAACTTTTGACATTTGACCAAGGATGCACAAACTTTTGCATACAACTGTACATGTTCTTTACAGTGTTAGACATCACACAAAACATGAACTCACCATGAGAAGACACTGAGTATACAGATAAGAACATTCTTGCTAAATACTTGGGTGCTATCTGATCTTAGGCCCTGAACATTTACACAACATTGCTTTCTCAACGCTCGGTACAAACCCACTCTGCAATCTGCAATGGTAAAGAGCAACCACATTGGGGAAATGAGAGTGCTTATTCATTTCTTCAGTTAGTCACGAAGAAATGTATTTTTTTGGAGGAATAAATGAAAATGATACTTCCACAGTTCTTAGTGACAGAATTTGGCTCAGTGTTTAATATTTCTGCCCAGGTGGAGATACCGGATTCCAGAATGAATTTACAAGGACCAAGAGCAATGCACCAAATTCTCACAGCAACGTCTACCTTTATTGAACACAAAAAAATCTCAATGTTGACAGTTTTGTTTTCCTCTCGATCATCAAAACCAACCAGTTTATCATTTCCCATTTGTTCCAATAATCCGTTTTTACTTCTCACAAAATAACCCTGCCAAACACTTGCCAATATTCCTAAAACTCTACTGCTATATATGCTCATCATAACCTGTGTTACACACACGTCCAGGCCACTGCATCATATTTAAAACACTGAACTGACCAACGCTGAGGACACTTAATGCCAAACCAATTGGTCAAAGAATATGCGCTCTACTCTGAGACGACTCAATTTCTTATAGCAGTAGAATTTTATGAGAAACTGCCAAGGATGCCAGTGCATTAGAGTTGATCCCTTTCCACCCTGCCCTCCCTCCAAAGACCCCGCAAAAACTGTATTTCAATCTCAGATACATTAAATATTTACCCCAACATCCCTGAACCCCAGACCCGTCTCCTGCCCCCATCACACTCATGATTCATGTCTTAGTCATGATTTGCCCTCTCATTACTTATGATTAGTCCATGAGTCTTTGTTCTGGACTCCTACCTGTCCTCTTTTCGATATTATATTGTTGTTACTTGTTTATTTACACAGGGCTTCTCTGTTGGCATTACAGTGCACAGGAATCACAGGCAGTTAGTGATGAAGCAGCGATCCATCAATTAGAAAAAAACAACAACAAACAAACAAAAAAAAAAGACCAAAAAAAAAAAATCTCTCCCTTGCAGCAAGTACCACATCAATCAGTCAAAATAAACCAGAAAAAAATGACAATATTCCACAACATTAACAGAGAGCACGAGAGAGAGAATGAGAGAAGGATGGGGGAAGGAGGGGAGTCAAATGATCAACAGCAGCCCTTTAATGTTGACTTTGGATTTTTAATGACCTTTTTTAAATTGTTGTTGGCTCTCTCTTTAAGGTATTTTCAGGTGGTTTTGATTGTTATAATATGTCGCAAACAGGAGGACAGAGTTTTCTTGCAAAAGTACCTCTCATATTTGGACGAGGCAGAAAAGATGCCTGTTGACTGCGTCAGTTTGCAAGTAGGATGTTATTATAATAGTTGTGTGTGAGGGAGCATCTGCTGTTTGAGTGATCAATACCACTCATGACACAATCAGCAACTGCATCAGTTGTTGTCTGGCGATGATAATTACAGTGGCCTCAGATCCCTGTGTGGAGGGAGGTAAAAATAAAGAGGGGGAAAAAGTTTTTTTTTTAAAAAAGCAAGAAAAAAAGAAAGAAAGTAAAACACAGAAAGAAAGAGAGAAACTCTCCTCTCGGCCTGGCAGCAGTAGTGCAGGTCCAAAAGTTCAAATGCAAAAATGGGCGGTGGCTTTTTCTTCCTAAACCTGGAAGTCCCTCTGTAGTTTCTGTCAGGTGGTCAGTGCATGATGTCATAACTTGGCTTCACTATGACGCAAGGAAGGGCTTGATGAGAGGGTCACTGCAAGACCAAACCGACCTGCAGAACAAGCACAGAAAAAGTTCCTTAATAGAATGACTAAAACAAACAAACAAAAAATATATATTTTAAAACAGGAATATCTTTCCATACATAGTGAGACCAAACTTTGGACATACAAAGAAAAACACCAACACAACGATGAGAAAGTTTCTGTACCATCACAACATTGTGCACAATACCATCATCATTTTCATACAAACTGCTTCCAAAATGGGATCTGGAACCTTATCCATAAAGCCCCTCAGAGTAGGAGTGCTGAACTAAGATCAGATTTTACAATTGGCTTACTCACAGGAACAGATCTTGCATCAGCAATCCCTCCCTAGTGTCATATATACAGTGTCCCCCATAATTATTGGCACCCCTGGTTATAATTCCTAGGAAATAAATGTAATTAAAGTACTTCTGTAATTTCTACAATAGTTCACAAAGTTGATCAGAGTATCTAGGAACATTTAATTAGTAAGGCATCACTTCCTGTTTCCCTGGGGTATAAATATGATGTTACACCAATTTAACACATCTTTACCAGGGGTGCCAATAATTATGGAGGGCACTATATAATGGACCCTAGTCTGTGTCAGAGTAAAAGTGAGTGGGTTCGTATATAACTTCTAACACTCAACCTTATGTAGTGCACCTTACAAAGCCATGGCACTGTAGGATAGTGTGTTTGCGTGTTACGGTCTTACAGCTGTATATGTATTCAGCTCCACACACAAAACAATTACCATTTCACATTCAAGCAGTGGTAAAAACATAGCACCGTGTTGATAAATAATTGCAGAAATGAACACAGTACTTTCTGATGTTAAAACATTATGGTTGTTAAAGAATGTGTGTTTTGAGTTATACCTTCTCTGGGCCCATGCTGGGGCATTTCCAATTGTAGAGATAATACTGCAGGTTCCCATCTCCAATACCAAACTTCAGCTTCTCCAGAAACGTCTTATTCTCCATCAGGTCCAACGCATTAAAGACATCAAATCCTTTCTGTAGGGGGAGAGAGAGCATGAGAGAAAGCAATTGAGAGACAGATAGAATAAAAAAAGAAATAGGAATAATAAGAATACTGAAGAATAAAGTCTGCTGACTTTTTGTTTTTCAACCAAACTGTGTACTGACCGACTTGGCAAGGATGAGCGCGTCTCCCATCAGATCAATCAGCGGAATGGTGGCATGCACATTGTAGAAGGAGTAGGCTGCCTTCAGACTGCGGTGCACTGGGTGGTTCATAATGGTGGACGGCAAGGTATAGAAACTCAGGAAGTCAGTCACCTTCCCCTCTGGGTTCTACCACAACATTTATCAAACAATAAGGAACATGATTCATTAACAGAGATTTTATCAAGTACTTTGAGACCAGAAATGCAAAAACAAAAGAAAAGAAGCTTTAGTTATCTTTCAAAATGCTACTTCCCTTCTAAATAAGTCTGACCAAAAACGCATGCACACAGGTAGTCCTCGAGTTACCTTGCACTCAACATACAACAATGTGAGAAAAAAAAAAACTGTTTGCACTTGAAGTTGTGTGAGATTTGGCATGTTTCATCGAGAGCAATGCATTGTGGACTATGTAGTGACTGGTGCGGGAAAATAGGTGAGTATTACGGACGGAAAAGGGGTTAGAACAGCAAAGTTGAGGTCAACATATAAGCCTCTTGTATTAGACATTGCATCAGAAATCACAAGTATTAAATCACTGTTGTAGTGAGAGGTCGAAAACCAACATGGCACAGTAAAAATTAACCAAACTAGCACTTTATTCACCACAGGGAGGCAAAGTTGGCTGAGGAAACACTCTGGGGAGCTGAAATATTTCTTTTAAGTGGCTCATCCCTATAAGCAGTGCAACAGAAAGAGAAACAATCACATAACTGGGATGGGTTTAGCTGTTCTATGTGGTTTGCATGGTGGTTCTACTGCTTTGGCTAAAAGACCTGAAGGGATTTGAGTGATCAAACTTTTGCATTTAAACCAGTTTATTTACGTTGCTTTACCACATATGCAATCCTGATACTCCACACGTGACGAAATGTCAAATGGGATCTATGCTTGTTGAAGATTCTGCAGGTGGCTTACCTCTACCACGTAGGTGTCAATGATGTTTTCCTGAGGCAGAAGCCAGTGTTTCACCTCTTCCAGGTTCATAACAGGTGCCAGATTGAACTGACGCAAGTATTCCAGCAGCAGACGGTGAACGGCTGGGACATCCTTCACCGTCATCGGCCTCAAGCCTGGAGTTCTTGGAGACTAAAAAGAGAACACGACAATCATTCGAAATGAGCTTTAACTCTGGACTTTGATCTTTCCTGCTATGACAAATAAAAGCACATTTGTATCATCAAATATTTGGTAAGAAAATTTAGATATACTGACAGCAATTATTCTACCATGACCAAATTAGAAGGTTGCTGCTAATCATGAGGTTTAGAGAGATAAAACTGGATTGGGGCCTATAAGGGTCATTGTGTTATTATGAGAACATAAAATGTTCCAAAAGTCTTCACAAAAATAAGACTACCACTAATTGGTAATAGGATGACAGAGTACATTTTTAAATGTTAGAAAAACCCCCCGCAAACTTCGCCAAGAGGTACTGGGGCTTCAGCTGGGACCGTGTGCTTTGGTCAAATGAGACCAAGATAGAGAACGGAATTCCTTTTATTTATTTTTTTTTGCATTAAGACTGCTCCATAACCACAAGTGGGCTGTATAGCTCATTTATGGAAGAACTCTACTAAAGCTACCAACATACTCACTATGGGGATTAAATGGTGAAGGGAGATTATGAGGGTGATATCACTGCCTCCCCATGCAGGAATGTGGGGTTCATTATCCTGGCTGAGAAAGTACACCAAGATGCAACAAGAACAGGCTTTGTACAAGACTAATACATTTGCCTATAACAGAACATAATTACAGCTGTAAGTCACTGATCTAAGCATCTGCTAAACTGATAAATGTAGTTACTTATCCCTCTTCAGAATTCCTACCCATAGCCTATGTGATAAAGGTAAGCAAGGAAAGGGTCCCATGAAGAGTAACAGGTCTATCAAACAGGATGATCAAACCGGAGAACAGGAGGGAAAATGGCACTGTTCTGAAAGAACCCACTGAGCCACTGCCAGCCAACACTCCATCTGGGAACCTTGCTTGGATCACAGCAGAGGAATTTTTTTGCTTTGACAAGAGGTGCATGATTAAATAAAAGACATACGTACCTCTGGCAGTCGATAGAGTTTCATAGTGCGTTGCATAGTCATGTTCCGACTGAGATGTGAAAACTTCACTTCAATCAGCTTCCGTGGGTTCAGAGACCGATGCCAGTACCTATGGAGACAACACAGAAACAAAAGAGCCAAATCAATCAGAAACAAGAACTTACAGAACAATTCGCTCATCATTCAAAAATGCCAGATATTGCCAAAATATACACATCACAAGAAATAGTGCTTTTAAATAAAAGATGAGAAATAATATTTTCTTTGACATTGTTCTTGTTCTAAAATTTTGTTCTGACAGCATCAATCAATGACAATATACAGATGTTCATGAAGGCAAAAAAATAACTTTCAAAAAAAAGTTACTTTCATTTAAATCAATCAGTTTTTAAACCCTTGTCCTACTTCCTCTACTGAACGGTTCAGAAGTGTCACCTGCAAGTGCCCACTGGTTTTGGCAGTACCACCCCTGCAGTGTAGACAGCCTGGAAGATGCCCTGAAGATTGACTCGTCTGGTGATCTCTCGGATCAAAACCGGAGCCACGCGCTTGGAGCGTAGCTTCTTGTGCACACACAGGAAGTTAATCTCCACCATCTTCTTGTCTCTGAGAGAAAAATGTCATCTACTTAAAGTCTTCATAATTAATAAGTACATAATTCTCAAATATGTCTCTGTTCATTATACAGGTTATTAGTGCATTTAGACAGGTCTATGCAATCTACCATATTTCCCCAACGATAGGCCACGTCTTATACATTGATTTTGCAAACCTGGTATTGGGTGCAGCTTGCTTAAATGGGGCGGCCTATCTAAAAACATAAAACACATTCGCAAAAGTACAACTCAGTGCACAAAAAAGCAACATTCTGTTTTCACTCAGCACAGTGAACAATTTCTGTTCCCATTTGCAAACTGCTCCAATGTGCGCTGTTAACCTGTGCTCTTTCGCGAACTCTCCACTAAAAAACAATGCTCTTTCAACCCGTTTTCCACACTACCCACCCGTTCTCCGCTCCACACAGTCCATAATGCATTGCTCACCCCACAACACAGGAAACCAAAATCAAACAAGTTGCCGGAACTAGCAACTGTTAACAGTTAGCCTAGCCGTCCTGGTAGTCAATGCACCTAAATACGCAGATTCTCTGTTGTTGTAGAGTTGATCTCGTCTCCAAAGGCGTGTGAAGTTAGATGCCTTTTTTTCAGATTGAGCCGCAGTAACGCTGCGGCTAATAACATGGATGGCTTATCTTAGATTTTCAAAACATAAATCAGCATTTTCTGTGGCTTATAGAATGGGGCAGCCTATAATGTGGGGCGGCTTATCGTTGGGGAAATATGGCAACTATCTTCTGATTGGCTGTCAAGCTTTGGGGTCAGAATTGAAACAGAATCACTTTCACATGAACGGACAAGGTGAATCTGCTGTTGACTGATCAGGATCGAGTACATTAACTGACTTTCAGGAAAGCAATTTTTTGTAGCATCATTTCTATATTGCTTGAAAATTTTGGACCATATTCCATAGAGTCCATAACACACATTTAGCTGTAAAAAGATCATAGATCATAAAAAGATGGCCCAAAAACATTTACAAAGTACTGCAATTTTATTTACAAGTAAAAGAAGAAAAATAACAAGGTTACAACAGGCTTGAGTGAGCTTACATGTCGTAGATGCGGATGTTGGCTGGGATGGCACTAATGAAGCCCACTAGTTTCTGATTAGAGTTGACCCTCACTCCACAATGCCACTGTGGTAACCAGCCTGGGGGGCGCAGAGCCCTGAGAGTGTGTGAGACAGAGATTTAAGTTTGGACAAAAAGACAGTTAGTGGGGACAGGTCAGAGATTACGTCTCAAAATTAAGTAACTGATTTGAGTGCGGAAATCATCTCTACACCGCATGCATTTCCTGTCCTATACCTGCCCAGTACTCAGACTGGAAGGTGCACCTACCACAGCAGGAACTCCGGCGAGTAGTCAAAGCGGAACATGTTATCATCATCCTCCACATAGTTTTCATTAAGAAGAGTATACAACTCCTTCAGCTGGGAACAAAGAGAGCACAAGAACAACAGTTAATTCACATTAGCCTTTATGGCTCATCTCAGTAAACCTATGTTTTTGGTTGATTAATTTGTACAGACGAGCTTCCCGTAGCAGACAAGTTAGACAGATGTACAGATAGATAGATAGATAAAAAGAAATTCCAAACCTCACTGGAATAACACATCATAGCTTGTGTTAACAGAGGAATACACTTAACAGATGAAACAAGCAAACTGGATGCATAAGACCCGCCGTCTCAAAAGGACTACAGCTAGGAGCAGAAATTGCTCTGAGACTGATGGTAAAAATGGACTTACTGAAGCTTGGGTACTGATGAGTATGTGTGTGGATGTGTCTGTGCGTGTGTGTGTACACATCTCACCACACCAGGGTTGCCCAGATCCAGTGCATCCCAGCTGAAACCCTGAGGAAGGCTGTATGGCTCCTCCCGGATGTTGTCTTTATCAGGCTCAATGCAGCCATGAGACGTCACCATCTCTCCTACATCAGAAAAAGTAGTAATAATAAACCAAGCATGAGTGAGAGATCTTTTTGTGCTCCT
This sequence comes from Lepidarchus adonis, assembly GCA_037576955.1. Taxonomy (NCBI): domain Eukaryota; kingdom Metazoa; phylum Chordata; class Actinopteri; order Characiformes; family Lepidarchidae; genus Lepidarchus; species Lepidarchus adonis. The sequence goes on from JBBIGC010000029.1 coordinate 5,714,926, forward strand.
TTTTTTAGTTCAATGCTTTTGTACAGTAGCTGAATAGCATCTGAAGAAATCTATAACTATGTCTCTAAGCTGGCATTTACACCCTTCAGTGGATGAGCCCTTCTCACACAACCAGACACACAATCACAAAAAATGAATGAGACCGCAATGAACACTGGAGTCAGTGTCTGGTTACAGGATATTTTTGTAGCGTATGACCCCATGGCTTGGGGAGAAAAAACACAATGTTTGTGAATTATTTGAGCCAAACTCAATGGTTTTTGATCAGTTTTTCCAGTGACTGAGACAGTAATAGGATTAAGATTCAGACATAAAGGTGAAGGGGTCTCTCCTTTCAGAGATAGGAGCTGCCTAGGAGTGCTGAAAATATCAACATCAAGTGGTCATACCACTGTACTTTACAAGGATAAGCAGCATAAAACAAGCATAAAGAATAGAATTAAAATATATAAATGACTAGGTAAGCATAAAAGAAAAGCAATATTATCAGAAATAAAAGATTAAAAGTGCAAAATAAACGATGATATACCAACGAATATTTAAAATCCCCTTCCATATCTTCCCTCTTGTCCCTATGTTTAAATCATAATTACAACACAGACTACCCAAATGACCCTTATCAAAAGTTTACATACCCCAGTTCTTAATACAGTGTATCGCCCCCTTTAACATCAAGGACAGCTTGAAGTCTTTTGTGATAATTGTGGATGAAGCTCTTCGTCTTCTCAGATGTTAAAGGTGAACATTCTTGCTGCAAAAAGCCTCAAGTTCCTGTAATTTCTTGAGTGTTTGCATGAACTGCATGTTTGAGGATCTCCCCAGAATGGCTCAATGATATTAAGGTCAGGAGACTGAGATGGCCACTCCAGAACCTTCTCTTTTTTTTTTTGCTGTAGCCAATGACAGGTCAACTTGGCCTTGTGTTTTGGATCTTTGTCATGTTGGAATGTCCAAGTACGTCCCATGCGCAGCTTCCGGGCTGATAAGTGCAAATATCCTCCAGTATTTTTGATAACCTACTGCATTTATCTTACCATCAATTCTGTGCCTTTGTGGCTCACACATCCCCAAAACAGATTCACAGTAGGAATTGTGCACCTTTCGTCATAGGCCTTGTTGACTCCTCCCCAAATGCAACATTTATGGTTGTGGCCAAAAAGTGAAATTTCAGTCTCATCACTCCAAAAGACTTTGAGGTTTGTCTCCGTGCTGTTTGGCATATTGTAAGTGGGATACTTTGTGGCATTTGCATAGTAATGGCTTTCTTCTAGCAACTCGACAATGTAGCCCATCTTTCTTCAAGTGCCTCCTTACTGTGCATCTTGAAACAGCCACATATTTTTTTTCAGAGGACACTTGAAATTATTTGTGGGTTTTTCTTTGCATCCCAAACTATTTTCCTGGCAGTTGGGACTAAAATTTTATTTGGTCTACCTGAACACGGTTTGGTTTTAACCGAATCCCTAATTCTCTACTTCTTAATTAGAGTTTAAACACTGCTGATTGACATTCTCAATTCCTTTGATATTTTCTTATATCCCTTTCCTGTTTTATAGAGCTCAACTACCTTTTCCCACAGATCCTTTGACAATTAATTTTCCATATGACTTAGAATCCAAAAAACATCAGTGCAGCACTGGATGATAGATGCAAGGGTCTGTCAGAAACTTACTGACCTTTTATACACACCCAATAAATACAAGCAAACACATCATAGGAGAAGATGGTTTCCCTTTTTGGCAGTTTGTTGTAATTATGATTTAAGAAGAGAAAACACAGTTGTTTGACAATAAATGGCTTCAGCCAGCCACTAACCACGAGTGAAAGAAAAGTTGTGTTGTCATTCATATTCTCTGACAAATGGCAAAGAAATCATACATTTTGTCAGGGTATGTAAAGTTATGAGCACAACTCTACATGGAGGTTGAGGAGAGATATGCGCACACAAAGAAATACTGCAAATACTTCTAATGCTGTCCTCTCTGAATAGACCGTGATAGTTGTGAGATTGATCTGGAGACCTCTGGAACCAGGAAGCACACTCAGAAAATCACTGCTGACCCAGAGCATCACCCGTTTCAATTCCTCCTCTCAGAAAGGAGCTTTGGCCAAATGAGGATTAAAACCAGACTACAGAAAAGAGTCCTTCCTCACATCATTATACTCAAAGAATTGTTGCACATATGCATTGCTGGGTTACTTGACACACTTGTTTGTTTACTTCATATTTGGTATTAACTACATCCAATCTGCCTGCTTTACACTAGGCTTTAAATAATTATTCACTAATGAACATCTACAGTAGCGAGAAGGCAGATTTTTAAAAACTGTTATGAAGGTAAAATAATAAATTGATAGCTCACAACACATCCACACTCCATTAGAGAGTAGTGAAGAGCCTGTGGACTAACTAGTGGTGAGAGGTTGTAAATCAGTTACCAAAGAAGGAAACGTAGAAAGACTTAAAAGCCTTCCACACATACCAGATGAGAAGCTCTACTCTTAGTTGTCAGAGGGATAGTACAAAGAACTGCAATCGCACTCAAGAACAGCACTGACAAACAATTTCAATAGAATAAAACTTTATCCTGCTATTATCTATTCCATTTAACATAAAACTAAAATCAGCAAAACTTATAAAATTTGAACAAATCCATAGTAAACTGGTATGGATGGTGTGATGGATGGATGTGCATGGTAGAAGTACGGTATGGCTGTGTATGTTACTGTTAAAGTCTTCTATTGTCAGTTACTTCTCAGAAACTTCTTTTGTCAGATACTGTGAAGACATGAGTTACTGTATATCTGAAGCCAAGTTCAGTTTATGCAAATATACTTCACACAAAGCACCTGATCAACCTGATTTGCCTCGTCCACAACCCGTTCCAGAAAAACGTCATAAAAAAAACTGGAAACCTGAGAAAGAATAAACCTGCCCATGTTTCTAGGTCTTGGTGTGGTTAGATAGTCTTTGCTATAGCTTGGTAGGTTTTGCGAGAGGTGTAATAAATTGTGTGTAAACCATTTTGTTTAAAATCATGAAATGGCTAAAGCTAGAGAAACCTGTATCACAATGTCAAATCATGCAAGCTGCAGCTCATCTTTTGCAAGGGAAGGCATTGTGTTCCTGGAAGGCTGCAATATGGCTGTCAGTTTAGTAAGCATGACTGGTTAGAAAACAAGCCATGCTGCCTCATGTTCTAAAGGTTATCAGCAGAAATAATCAGAAGTTGCAGTCATGCCATGAGCATAAAAGACACTTGTTCTACATTATGTACCAGCCTTTTACTGGGAGGTGAATCAGATGAAGAAATTAGCCCATTATATTATTAAAGTTATTTAGGATTAGAGCAGAATACCTAGCTTTGGGACAGGTTGAGTGTCCCAGAACTGGTAGCTGCGGCGTGAAGCCTCCTCCATGGTTTTGGCGGGTCCTGGTCCTACTGAGAAGAGCTCGATGGCTTTCTGGATCTCCTGAAGCTTATCGGCAGGTAGAGAGTTTACCTGGAGGAAACAAAGGCAAACAGATATAAACTCAGATAAAAAGAAGCTACAACTACTGCTGTTACACAGCAGAGAGTCACTCACTTTGGCCAATGGGTCCTGCATCGAGTCCTTCACTCCAGATTTGTCCTTCTTTTTCTTTTGTTTCTTTTTCTTCTTCTTGGCCCCTGAGTCACCCTTTTCCCTGCAAGTCATACAGAGAACAGCAACAACATTAAGAATACATACAAAGGGACTTTTCAGTCTAAACATTTTTATTTGTTGACATTTCAAGGACAGAGGCAAGCATCTAAAGATGTTCAGCCCAAATATGGCAATGACCAAATAAGTTTATTGAGAGATGACTTCACCAGTTTGACTGACTCAGACATAGAAATATGACAATCACTAGTCAAAACATTGTAAAGGCCTTTTCATAAAAGCCCAGAGCAAGTTGGTCAGGTAATGACTTGGTTATGCCGATGGAGACCCTCACCCAACCCAGGGCTTTTCAGAGGAGACTTCTAACTGAACATGGCTGGACTGAATACGAGGGCTCGATTCACCTGTTATTGTAACTTCTGAGAGATTTTAAGTAAAGATTCTTCTGTTTTTAATATTAAATGCCCTTCCGACTCATTCTTTGTGTGGAAAATCATTATTTAGAGAAGAGCTTAGTTATGTCAAAACTACACACAACTTAAAGTTCCTCCTGCTGTAAGAAGAAAGGTTTTTAACCCTTTTTTCAGAAAGGCCTGAGGGGGGAAGCCTAATCCATCATAAAGTGTCAAACTATAAAAGGTATTATATGGTTAAAAATGATATAATCCTGTAATCACCAAACACTTGCCAAGGTTTCCCTAGTGCCACCAAAACAGATCTCACCCATCAAGGTATGGACTGCACAAGACCTGTATCTAATATCCAGAGTGTGAAATATGACAAGATCCATCTTTAGCAGGATGAATTATTGTGAAGATCAAGCACAGCCCAACTGCAGGTTTCATTAAACAGCACCACATAATTGCTGCTGTTCAACTGAATTTGTTGCTGTGAAAGTAGAGTGAAATTCTTTGGATCCAAAGTTGAAAACCACACAACTGGGCCGTTTTGTCTTCAGAAAAAATGAAACACTGATATTCTTGCCCCACCCTGCCTAAAATACAGCATTATTCAATTTTATTGCCATAATCCTTAAAAATTTGCATTTGGTTCATACATAGCAAGAACCACACAATAATATGTACAGCATTTAGCAGACGCTCTTATCCAGAGTGATGTTCAACAGTGTGACCACATCACGTCTTTCACGTTTAAAGCTATACCCATCAACAACTGTCATCCTACTAAGTTACCAGTAGCTAATTTCCACAAAAAAGCAAAACCCTACCAAACTCTGTTTTTGGGTTTACAAAGCAAACAAATATAGAGTAACAATAACCCCTTTATTTTATACAATTAATTACAATAAGTGCTTTGTTTAGAGAGTAAACAATACACGAACAAATAAATGAGGGGTAGTTAGTCCCATATTTAATATATATAGTTTTGGTATATTTATATTTAAGCTGCTGTTGTTAAAATCCTGTGTGTTCAATTACTTACGTCCAACAGGAACTACAAATAAATATGAACAAGAATGTTTGAATGCACAAAGATATGTCAGAAAGTACTAGAATAATTATATTAGCCAGACCGTACACAACTAAGAGTGTGTATGAACTGCATTAGCTGCGTGTCACAGCCTAAAATACTGCAAGAATATTTATAGGACCTATTGAGTATAAATATATAAAATAAAACATAAAAACCAACAAAAAACCCAAAACAAACAACTTTCATTACATGAGTCTGAATCAGCCAAACAGGAGTCAAACAAATCAACATGAGTAAGTTTCTGTAGTGTTAAAGAAATCATCTGAAAAGAGAGCATGCAGATGGTACCATGTGGACTCCCTGATCTGTGTCACTTTCCTGGAAAAGATGTTCTTTTATCCACCGACTCACAGACTTGTAACGTTCATAAAGTACATTCTTCAAAAGGACAACACTTCTTTTACAGTGACTGCAAGTACCTACCCATGAGATTTGGTTATTCTTACTGTAGGGGTCTAACAATTCACACTTTTCTTTATTCTATACAATAAACGAGTCTAGATTTGACAGCAAAAATAAAGAGTGGCTAACAATATTACATACAGTAAATATTCAATACTGGCTCACAGTCAGCTGGGATTGGCTCCAGCTTCCCCATGACCCAAAATGAATAAAAGTCTGTGTCCCAATCAAACATTCTACAATACTACAGTACTAGCTTTAAGCTAATATGCTGTCTATGCTATAGCCATAAATGCTGTGATACAATATGACCTGTTGTGTTGTTAGTATAGCTAACCTTGTTGTTTGAAATATATGAATCTGAAATATCAGATGACTAGTTGGCAGAGAGGCACTGTTCACTGACCGACACTAGGAGACACAACCAACAGCTTCCATGCAGTCATTTTACCACTGCAAAATTTACTGAAGCGTTAACTGTACACAATAAAGGAACCACCACGCTAGAGAAACATTTTCACTGTTTGGCTTATGTGGGAATAAAAACAACATAAAACAAGAACACATCAGAAACACTATTTTAAATAATGATTCATCTAGTTGTTTTTCTTTCAGCAAAATATCCCCAACCACACTGTACCTGATCCCTATGATGAGTCACTGTTCTTCTAGAACAGGCTTTTAGGGTTTTGAGTACAGTAGGATGGATATAATGAACATCCAGGACAAATATACAAACCCATGATATGTGTGTGTGTGTGTATATATATATGTTTTAGTTATGAGGGGGAAAAAAAAGAGAGAGAGAGGGAGAGAGAGGGAGAGAGAGACAGAGTGAGACAGACAGAGAGAGGAAAACAAAAAGAGAATGAGATAAAAAGAAAGAGAAATGAGAAACAATGGCCCCAGAGATAAACAAAACGACAACAAAAAAAAAGCAGAAACAGGTAGAATATCCACTCATTAAAAGGGCACGGACAACCAGAAGGCTCAACAACAGTGCTAAAACAACAAACACCAATTCATTTAAGAAGAAATGTTAGGAGAACATTTGAAAATATAATGGTTACATCTTTGTAAAACACTCCACACTAACCATTAAAATTGTTGTGGGAAGTCATAAGATCCCATTACAGCATAACCGCATTTTATCTTAATGACCTTAGAGGAAAATAATGCTGTTACAGTGTAGAATTGTAGTATTTGTCTCCAGATTATTGTAGTTATATTGTTGTGAAGTTTATTTATTTTATTTTATCATTTGATAAAGACTTTTCTGGGGTTTTTTCCAATTTGGTACAATGTTCTAAAATTGTTTTAAAGTCCCCAATGATGATGCAAGACCTTGTTCTTCTCTTGTGTCGCATTAGAAATAAGATAAGGAGTAATTGAAGTCAGAGCTGCAAAGATTGTTGTAGAGACTCATTCATAATGTACATCTATTTTCAAGTCACCATAATAATATTGTATCAGTCTCGGTGCAATTTGCATTCCAACTTGTTTAACATGAATATACCAGAATTAGCCATGAAAACAAGAGGTGAATTAGAAGAAGACTACACAGTTCAGTTCTGTGCTCCTCCAAAGCTAGACCACTAATCATGATTAAACTCTTAACACCCCCAAAAATGCCAATGGGCAGACTCCTTCAAACCCATTCTCATAAACGCCCCTATGGCTCATTGGGCAAAAACCACAGCAGGTCTATCCAAGCTGAGCAGAGCTAATATGGTTTTAGCTAAACTAGAGTCAGGACAGACCAGCATACTTACTGAGGAGCAGCAGTTAATCCTATTAGCATCCAAAGAGGGGGGCAGTGAGGTGAGGGCTACACTGAGCTACATTTGTTACTGTGGGGCAGATGGCACATCACATTACTCTGTGTGTGTGTGTGTGTGTGTGTGTGTGTGTGTGTGTGTGTGTGTGTGTGTGTGTGTGTGTGTGTGTG
>JBBIGC010000029.1:5722514-5748291 GCA_037576955.1 Lepidarchus adonis
ACACACACACACACACACACACACACACACACACACACACACACACACACACACACAGAGAGAGAGAGAGAGAGATAGAGAGAGAGAGAGAGACCTGTCTGGATAGTTAGATGGTTACAGGTGATAAAGAGGCTAAAGTGACCGTGAAGTAATTAAATAAGACAATTACAAGAAAGTAAATGAAGAACCACAAGTAGGGCACTGTGGTGAGGTCAGTTTGCATCTATAAGTGTGGCCTGAGATTAGCTAACACAGTCAAATGCCTCAATATGTTACTTCACACCAATTGCGAACAACTCAGCCAAGCTGAAAGAACCCGTATGACTGACAGGGGAACACGGGAGGTACGACAGGACACTGCGGCTTTAAGCAGGAATGATGCTTGCAAATAGCCAGGTGTGGTCAGGGCCTTGAACCATCAGGGGCTACAGTTGTATTGAAGGTTTGTATGAGCGAGTAGTTACAATTTGAAAGTGAGTTATGGGTGGGGTCGGGTGGGTTATGGGTGGGGTCGGGTGGGGTCAGGTAGATTTAATTTTTTAAGGGTAGAGGATGGGGTAATGTGATATAATGTGTATTGCCACATTTCTATGAAAGGGGGGCATTAATTTAATGCATTACTGAAATAAAAGAAGATTTTACTTTGACTAATTTTGAAACCTGGGGCTATTCATAAAACAGGCCCCTGTTCAGCAATGGTCTTTACAATTTGCATTTTAATATTTTGTCTATGGAAAAACAAAAGTACCATACTACAGAAAAGGCTGCTTTTAAACTTAGATCATAATTAAAACTGGATTTCACTTCCTTTTCAGACTCATAAATGCATCTGACAGGGTGGATGATATGATAAAAATAAAACTTTACAATAATGAAGATATTTCACATTACACTATGTTACCCTAAACTGGTTATTGTGATGTCCCAACACAAAAGTAGTGCTATTTAAAGATGAACACAGAGAAGAAGAATTCAGCAGTAACTAACAAACAAACAAATGAATAAATAACTAGGGTTGGACTAGGGTTGGGGACCACTGGTGTAATAGATTAATTTCTGCTTTTTGTTACATGCATTTGTTTAATGTTCTACAGATCATGATGGTAGCCATGATATATTCTAAATAACATAAATGGCCACTATAACAAAAACATATCAAAACTGCAGACCCTTAACAGAATAGTACATTGAATATGTTTCCACATACACCAATGGACATAGTCAATCAAGTCCAAATTATGCTTCTTTCATTTAGAACTGGAGCTGTGGGGCTAACATTGCTAATAAACACAAGAAGTCAAGTCGCCCAACTCTTTTCCATCTCCAAAACTTCTCTCTCTCACCCTACTTCCAGCTCATCAGTCAACACTAGATCACCAACTTATCTGCAAATGACTGATGGACAGTTAAGTAGTGGCAGCACAACACATTTGGGTGACACCACTGTTGGAAATGTAATTGTATTTGTTGATAGGCTTACTGGATGGAGGGGAACGGTTTAGCTGTTTAAATGCACCATTATAAATACAATGATCATATGAAACTGCCAACACTTGAGTCTGTGGTGGCCATAGCCACTTTAGGCCAACCCATGACTCCACCCCTACCAATGTAAAAATGGTATTAAGTAAAAATGCATGAGACGTCTAAAGCCAACTGATTAAATATGCATGCTCCAACTGTACAATCTTTACAATTTTACCAATTAAACCTCCCATCAAAATGATTTTTAGTTCATTTAAAATGACGATTGTATTCCTAGTTTATACAGGCTTTTAATTAGAAATATGCCACTACAGTTTTACTGGAGCAATTCATAGTCAATCAAGCTTGCTCTCAATCCTCTGAAAAACAAAATACTGTATGATTATGAACACGTATTCAAGTATTGTGATCTTATACTTTTGCCATAACACACACCCTCAGTTAACAGGTGTCAGGGTCAACATTTAGTGCTGTGAGTCAAGCAGTAAAGGGTACGGAGGGTGGGTGTCGACAGGAGCCGTGCTTTAAAAGTGCAAGAGCGGAAGGGAGAGAGGTAAAAGATGTGGGAGGAGAGGTAAACATGATGAATGAAGAAATGAAGAGAGAGATGGAGGAGTGAGAGGGCGTGGGTGCTACAAATGCATGAGCCAATATAGGTCACAGAACACCACACAGATACACTCAACGAGAAATGACCATGTATCACGGTTACGTACCATTACCTCACCTCAACTACAGCCCACAGTTGCAGTCGCTCACATCCATCGCACCAAAAATAAAAACCAGTGAAAAATAATAGCGCACACATGGGCCTGATCTGTATGTAGGTCAAAGTATATTTCAGATCAAGTTATCATGGTGTCAGCAGAATTGCAATGGCCATGGGTTCGCAGACAGACCCTCTAGCTAATGAGATCCAGGCTGAGGGCCCAGGCATGCAGAAGAACTCCAGAAAGGCAAGAACACAATATTCTTCCTTTGCCTCAGTTGCACAGAACAAAAGGCACCATCTCCACACAATAGTGTTTCCCCCTGCGTGTGAGAAAGTTAGAAACAGAACCTGAATCCAAAGCAGCCCACAAGCAATTAATATGAAACAGATCTGCTTAACCCATTCAACCCGTCCAACAACTTCAGCGTAGTCATGGGAGATATGATGATATTTATCGCTATTGTGATAAACTGTAACCACAATATGATTTTCTGACCATATTGTGCTAAAAAACAGTCAAACATTGTCAAATATATTTTATTTCAGAGAGCATCATTAGTTTTGCTAACATTTTTGGAGAAATGTCTTAAAAAAAAGTTTACATTAAATTCATAACTAGGGGTGGGAATCGCAGGGTCTCTCATGACATGATACATGGACCACGATAACAATAATATCACGATACTAAACTTTCTACAGCTACTTTTAACCCTGTGTATACCAGACGAATGATGGAGCGATGCGCTTCTGTCTGATCTAAATTATTCTTGAGGACAGTTCAGACATTGGCGGAGACACACAATTCTGCACAACTAGATTAATGGGTATTTCCCCTTTTTTCAAAGAAGCTCTCCTGTGATGTGTGTTTACTCACATTGACAGTTCGCTTGTAGCATCATCCATCACTATGAAACAAGTGTAGGAAATTGACGCACAGAGATACGGTTGTCACAAAATAATCCACACTCTGTTCCATCAATGTTCAAAAGTGAAACCAGACTTTAGATTTAAATGTGGCTGGAGCGTCTCTCAGCTATCTATCTTTATTCAGATTTGTGCGTAGAGAAACTCAGAGAGCATGCAGAGAAAGAAAATATCAGATTTCAGATATACACATCAAATGGTTAATTAGACAATTATTTTATTATTGATGCATTGTGATTGGTTTAGACAGGGCTGATTATTAAAGTCATGATTATATGAAAAATCAGATTGTATGAAATTCCATTAGTTCTCGTACCGAATGCAGACCCAGATTAAAGTATCGAAATAATCGGATCTATGGCTAAAATAACAGCCCAACTGTGATGTCACTCCCACTGAGATCGGACTGAGCGCTAGACTTTCACGTGCAGGTGAGTCATTACAGCCCATTCACTGCAACTTTACTAAAACGGGATTAAAACACGACCGTCAGTGCGAAGACGAAGACGTCTGATTTTAAACAACTTCTGCAGATTGTCCCGCTCCACCTTAAAAATGGCCACGGGTGTAGCTGCTATAGGATTTAAGGTGGAGGAGCAGATACTTCGCCAAAGTGGACAAAAGTTGCTGACTCGAAATAAAACCACAATTCAACAAAAAAATAAACTGTGGTACAACGGACGTGTTTCCAGGTGTACGGCTCCGCAGCGCGAGCTCAGGCGGGGCAGCGCGAGCCCGGACCCGCTCACTTACTCACCGAGCCTCCGCAGAGGGTCCGTGCTCTTGGACTCGTAGGCTTTCGGCTCGCTCGGCTTCTTTTTTCTCCCCAACATTGCTGACACTTTCCACCGGAGCGTCCTTCCTCCCTGACAGCCTCTCTCACCCGGCTTGGTAAAAATAAAAAGTTTTCGAGGTCACTTGTGTTTTCCCACGCGCGAATCACTGCTGTCGCACAGCGTCACCAAACGTGTGTGTGTTTTTAATTCCCACCTGTATTAGAACAGGCCCCGCCCGCTCGATTTCTACACGCTTAGTCCTCGATGTCGTCAGTTTACATCACATTCATAACCAGCGATTTTGTACAAACACGTTAGTGCTAAAATGTGTCTAAATATGCTCTAGTTTCACATCTTCCAAATTACACATATATATTATTTTTATACAGATTCACTTGTATTAATAAATCATAAAAACAATGTTTTACATAAAATCTATGTAAAACTAATAGTATCAATTACTGCAAACAAACAATAACGCAACAAGCTTTAAATATGCTCTCCTGTGTTTAGTTTACATTTCCCAAATCATATATTAAAAAATATATGTTTAATCATATATGGTTATTATAGCTAATAATATTATGTTGGCTGCACCTGTGTGTGTATGTCTATATATTTACTTTATACATATTATAACTTTTGTATCTAAAAAAAACTAAATACAGATTAATCTGTATTAATGGCTTATAAAAACAATGCTTTTTCGGTTTTTATATAAAATGTATGTAAAACTACTAGTATCAATTACTGCAAAACCAAACAAACAAACAAAAAAGCAACAAGTAAAAGTTAAAGATCCATCTTCGGGAAAACGGGTGGGAAGAAAATAACGCACAGGCCACGTGGGGAAAGTGTGTGGGTGGAGTTTATCAAAAACAACCCGCAACTTGATTCCGGGGTCGAGCAGTAAATGTCTGTAATGTAAATCACTGCCTGAATCTCAGCCGCATGAAAACAGTATGAAAACTTCACACACAGACCCAACACACAACAGCTGAATTAAAATAAACAATCAACTGTACAAAGATATTTAAACAATTAATCTAAGGTAAAACATTAATAAATCATTAAAATTATACATAATCTCCGTTTAGTTTAAATATAGTAATATTGCTCATTTCCCATGTATGTGTTTATTTATACAAAATAAATAAGTACAAATTGATTTTACTGTTTTGCTTTGACCGCCACCTCGTGGTAAACTGAAGATTCACACAATCTTTACCAGTTCCTACTCTGTAGAGAATTATTTTGACTAGTTTTATATACATTTAAAAATACATTAGAAGTACATACAATAAAAAAATGAACATTCTGTTCTCCTGAAATGTAAAATTTATTTTCAGCTTGTCTGTATTTTCTTGCTCAAGTAAACCTCAGTGTTGCAGAGGCTGGGACTTAAACCTGTGACCTTCTGATTCCAGATGTAAGGTCCTAAGCAAAAGGCCACTACTACTTCATATGAACTATGCCTTGTAGATAAAGAGCTTTCAGAGGATTTCCCATCAAGAATGGTTGATTCACATTACAATTTTAAAATTTTACAATTTTACAATTTTATACTTTTGGCAATATAGTGTATATATAAAGTCAAACTGTTATCTCGCCAGACTTGCCTTTCACCATGAAAGGCTGCAGTGTCAAGTGTCAAGTGAATGCATTTCTCCCTCTATAGCTCACCAAACTTGGGTCTGTGTTCACGCTGTAGCCTAGAACGCGGTCAGTTGTGCTAATTCTGTCGGCCGGTTGCTGCTGCTGTGGCGTGCTGTGTGCTGTGTGGGCGACACTAATGTACTATGGACTTATCACTGATGCATCCTCAGTCTGTTTGGTGTCTGGACCATCAATCAACACAGAAAAAACAGCTGTTTGATTGACAACTGGTTGGTTGGTCCTGTCCACGGTCCGTCTCCGCTAATATGACCAGTTGCATGTTAAATTTTAATTTCAACCTGACGAATATTACAGTATAATTGGTTGCTTAGATTCTAAATTTGTTTAAAAGTTTGTGAATTACACCCAAAATGTCTGAGAAATGACAGCTGCATTCTGACTGTCGAGCAAAAAAAGGAAATTTACATCTATCATGGCAAAAACAAAGAAGCAGTAGCAGTATTCTTGCATTATAAATCCTTTTCTTTGAACTTCATTATTTTTTTCATTTAAAAGCTTTAATTTTATTTTTTAAATCTGTCAGAGAAACATCACTAATCCGTTTTTGACAGCTCACCACCTCTTGCCAAATGTAGGGCCCAGACCAATAGGGACGAGCTATTGGTGTTTGACTGTATGAATGACATATTATAACAATTTACATTCTGTTTACAATTTTAATTTTAAGGATTTCAATTACTTTTTCTGTACATTTCTTCAGCTGCCAAAAACAAACAAACAATCAAACAAGCAAAAACACAATAAAATTATGAAACAAAAGCACAAGTGGGAGGAGTTTATCAAAAACATATTGGAACTTCATTCATTTGGAGTTGGAGAGTTGGCTCCAAGTGACAGACAGCAAGACTGGGAAATACTTGACAAGTGCAGGACATGATTTTAATTTCTGCTGTGCTCATGTATTGAGACCCACAAGACCAACATGAACCCAGTTGGACCTCAGGATCATCAGGGTGATTTTAAAATGGAACAGTGAGATCATTTTACTTCACTTCATAGAAGTTTCCTTCCTGTTGTTGGTTTATGAGAGTGTTCAGAATAAGGATCAGCATCACTCTACAATATAATCATCAGGTGTTATGGATTGTTCCCATCATGCAGTGGATCCACTTCATTTCTCCTGAGTTTATGTAACACACTGGCAGAAGCTGTGAATCAGTGTTTATTTTGTGTTTCATAGACACAGCGGTGACTCTGAGAGCTGGGCTCCTCTTTTCTGAAGGTGGAGCTCTAGAAGAATCTCTGCTTCACACCCTGGAAGATAAACAAAGATTCGGTCAAAATGCTGAACTCTGATTAGACTTATTAATTATATTTTCAGAACAGTTGATATTTTATTCATTTCCTCTCCTCCCTGACTAACCTCATCCTAGGACGTCCTGTTGCTTTGGAACCACGGAAGCTTTATTATTGTTCCCACTAACCCAGTGCCCTGGACTCCATCTTACCTGCAAACTCCTCATAACCTGATTTCTTATAAAAGTCACCACAACCAAAGTCAATGAGCTTGACGTGCAGTGTGTCCATGTTTATCAGCAAGTTCCCCAGTTTGATGTCCCGGTGCAGGACACCACGCTCACGGCACTGGATCACTGCCTTCAAAACATGGACCATAATGATCCGAGCTTTCTGCTCTCTGACAGAACCTCCACAGAGGTCAAGGTAGTTCTCCAAGTCCATGCAGGATGCATTATTCGGTGATTGAAGAAGAGGCCTTGGCTCTGATTTGGGCACTGCAGCATTTTGATGTGTCTCCAGGTTCAGGTGTTGCTCCTTTGCCTGTTTACACAGATCACAAACCTTTAGCTTTTCTTCCTTCTCTACAGAATCCAAACGAGTGACTAATGTGATGGGCTGTGTTTCTGCAGCCATACACTCTGGATATTCATCACATTAAAGGTTCAGATAAAGTCAAAGCCGATGCTCTGTCTCATGTACCTTGGTCACAGGGATGGTGGTTCTCCTGTCCTGTCCTGGTTGGAGGTTCTGCATGTAGGCCCAAAAGTTCAGTGTTTATCTCATCTGACCAGAGCACCATCTTCCCCAAACTCTCCTCTACACAACTTGTGACAACTTTCTCTCAACAATGTCCTTCTTCCAGATTTGTGGAGTGCACGCCTAAGAGTTGTCCTGTGGATGGTTTCTCCCACCTGATCTGTGGATCTCGATCTCTGCAGCTCCTGCAGAGTTACCATCGGCCTCTTGGCTGCATGATGCTGCTTGTTCGTCTCTAATAAACCTCTGGGGCCTTCATAGAACAGCTGTATTTATACAAAGATGAAATTACACACAAGTGGATCTCTATTTACTAATGTGGTGACTTCTAAAGGCCATTGGTTGAACTGGATTTAATTGATGGGTACCAGAGTAAAGGAGGCTGAATACAAATGCACATCACACACTTCATTCTTTTAGTCAATTTTTGAACACTATAATTTTCCATCCACTTGATCGATCACATTAAATCCCAATAAAATGCATTTCAGTTTGTGGTGGTAATGTGACAATGTGGGAGAGTTCAGTGTATTAATACTGACATATTCAATGCTAGGTTTGGGTAAAAATGACACTTCAGGAGTTGTACATGTAGGTATAGCATTCTAGCATTGGACTACAGGACATGGGGAGCAAGATGTCCCTCGCTTGCATATTGGGCCAATGGCATTCATTGTTCCAAAGGATGCGTTGGGTTTGATTTGATGGCGGTCTTGAGAAAACATGACTTGTTTCCATAGTTGTTTTGCAAGTTCTGTAGAAAACAACAAACTTGACTGTAGCCAGTTAATTAGGATATACATTGTCATTTTCAAGAAACACTCACTTACTGTTTTATGTTAAAAACTAAGTTATGCAATGTTTAAACTGTCTCACATATGCCATCATGTTTAACTCACAGGTTTATACTGTGTATAGACACATACACCTTGTGCCAGTGGTAGTGTAACAGTTAGGGAGTTTTTATATTTTCTTTAATGTGAATCTAAACAATACAAATACACAACCAAGGTGCTAATTAACTTATACAACAAGCTACTACAACCTCAGGTTAAGCAATCATCATTTAAGAGCTTATTTGTCATTTACAAGTGTGAATGATCCACACAAACTTCTCATACCAAAGAAAAGTATTAACATTTGTGAAAAATTTCCCCAAAAATATATTACACAAAATTTCAGATTTTCCTCCCCTTCAATCTCACCAATTAAGTGTTTACAAATGTTTGGAATATTCAGCAATAAAGTAGAGATTATGTAAACTAATATTCATCATTGGAAACACACCACACATTGCAACCTCTGTGCAACACCTGCATTTCACCAATCCATGTCAGTGGGCAGTGCCCAGGACACAGTGCTTGGTGATGGTACCTTGAAATGTGATTTATCCACACGTGTTCTTTTCTTCCTAACTGAGGTTTATGTGTGTCTATACACAATAAAAAGCTGTGAGTTAAACATTAAAATGGCATGTGTGAGGCAGTTTAAACGTATATCATATTTTTTTATTATAATCATTATATATGAATAGCACAAAACATATATTGCAAATATGTTGAATAAATTTTTTAAAAAGTGATTGAGTTTAAAGAAGTTACGCATCGTTTGTTTATTCTCATGTCCTCTCAAGGCCGAGAGCTGAGTCCTAAATGAGCCTGACCCCATGCCTCTACACCAGCGGTGTCAAAACCATTTAATTAGCACAATTAAGTCTCAAGCAGGCCGGATCAGTAAAAAAAGTATATTAACATAAATAAAAATAACTTTTTCATTTGTTTTAAATGTAATTATTTGTTTAATAATAATTATTTTAATTATTTTCTTTCAGGTTATTATATTATGAGTCTTGGGAAAAATATGTGCAATTTCAACAATTTTATGTTAAACAATATTAAGTTTAACATTTACACATGTGCATTCCATTTTAAAAATCACTGTGGATCTACAAAGGTACAAAACATATGGTCACTGGCATCTGGAACTGAAAAATATAAAGTAGAAGCATTAAGGAATATAAGTTATCCCCCTGCCTTGTAAAACTTAAATATAAAAAAATATAGCACTTAGTGTAAAGACTGTGGTTTTTTTTTTGTAATACCATGATGAGTCTGGGTAGGCACACACATCAAGCACGCAGATTTCCTATTCACTCTTTGTGAATAAATAAGAAGTGGTCCAGTTGAAAATTCAACAATTTGTGTCCTATTTTCTCAATTTTTGCAAATACATTTTGGGTAATGAGGGTGAACATGAATATATCTTAACAAGGAAAGGTGTTCTCTGTGTTGTACAATGTCAGCTGCTCTTGCTCAGATAATGAGACCCCCAATGTACAAATTAGGAACAACAGTTACTTTAACTGCAAAACTGCACCTGATAACCTGATCGAAAGTTTACATACCCTGGTGATTTAACCTGATACTGACACAAATGGGTTTGAATGGCTGTTAAAGGATCCATCTTCACCTGTGATCTGTTTGATTGTAATTAGTGGGTGAGTATAAAAGGTCAATGAGTTTCCAGACTCCTGACAAACCCGTTTTTTGGATTCTAAGTAATGGGAAAAGCTAAAGAATTGTCAAAGCATCTGTGGGAAAAGGTAAGTTGAACTCTGCAAAACAGGAAAGCGATATAAGAAAATATTAAAGGAATTAAGAATGCTAATCAGCAGTGTTCAAACTCTAATTAAGAAATGGAAAATTAAAGGTTCTGTTGAAACCAAACCACGGTCAGGTAGACCAACTAAAAATTCAGTCACAGCTGCCAGAAACATTGTTGCAAATGATGCAAAGAAAAACCCACAGATAACTTCAGGTGAAACACAGGACTCTCTGAAAACATTTGGTGTGGCTGTTTCAAGACGCATAATAAGGAGTCACAGAAGAAAGATAGGATGCATGGTCAAATTGCCAGAAGGAAGTCATTACTATGCAAATGCCACAAAATATCCCTCTTACAATATGCTAAACACCACAAAGACAAGCCTTCTGGCACAAAGTCAACAAGGCCTATGATGAAAGGTCCACCCTTCCTACTGTGAAACACGGTGGTGGATCACTGATATTTTGAGCTGTGTGAGCTACAAAGGCACAGGAAGTTTGGTCAAAATTGATGGCAAGATAAATACAGTAGGTTATCAGAAAATACTGGAGGAAGATTTGCACTCATCAGCCCGGAAGCTGCGCATGGGATGTACTTGGACATTCCAACATGACAATAATACAAAACACAAGGCTAAGTTGATCTGTCATTGGCTACAGCAAAATAAAGTGAAGGTTCTCGAGTGGCCATCTCAGTCTCCTGACCTCAATATCATTGAACCACTCTGGTGAGACCTCAAACGTGTAGTTCATGCAAGACAGTCCAAGACTTTACAGGAACTGGAGGCTTTTTGCAGCAAGAATGTGCTGCTTTGACATCAGAGAAGATAAAGAGCCTCATCAACAACTACCACAAAACACTTCAAGCTGCCATTGATGTTAAAGGGGGCAATAGACTGTATTAAGAACTGGGGTATGCAAACTCAGTTCAGGGTCATTTGGGTAGTTTGTTGTGATTATGATTTTAAAAGAGTAAACACAGTTGATTGATAATAAATGGCTTCAGTTAAACACTAACACTAAAGAAAAGTTTGAGTGTTATCATTCATATTCTCTAAATAATTGTTAAGAAATCATAAATCCTGTCAGGGTATGTAAACTTATGAGCACAACCAAAAAATAACTAAAATATTAAAACCACTACTCTTGTCAGTCTCATCAACATTTAAAATTTGGTTTATGAAAACCACATTCGTTTGCCATGAAGATCTACCAGTTTTATATGGAATTATATAGGAGTATTTAATGGAGAGACAGTGTAATGTTCTCTATTAGTAGCTTTACAGTCAGCTTGCAGTGCAGAAACACTGACATTTTGTAGAACCTAATTTCTTGCCTGTTCTAGTTTAAACTTAGCACAAATAAAACAGTTTTTATGCAGATTCCTTCTATAATTCACTTTTTCCAGCATTCTGGTTCAGTTTTCACTCTTTCCTTTAGACAAATCATTTAAAATTTCACAAGCTTGAGAAGGCCCTTCTGATGGTCTTGTAATCATCGGTTGCTCCATAATGTTCAGTAGGATTCAAGTCTGGGTATTGGCTAGGCCGTGAAGCACCTTCACCTTCAAGAAAAGAAAATACACTTTTCTGGAAGTAATATTTCAGCTCACAACTCTTCAATAAACCAAACTGCAACATAGAGCCCAGACATGCCCAGCAATAAGGAATTTATTATAGCATGTGACAGACTGTTTGACAGACACTGTTTTGCAGTTTAAATTTCTTCTCTTTGCACTGAGGTGTACAGATTTCTGCATAGTACTTGTAAGTCACAGAGAAAGGCCATTGATGAGGAAATAAAGAACAGTCTACTGGAGTTTAGTTCTGTTTGTTTTGTTTAGAACAGGTACACTCCAAGAATTCCAAATAAAAGTACTTATTATATTCATACAAAATATATACTTTATAATATATTGTATACAAAACAAACAAAAAACTTTAAGGAAACAAAAAACATTTCAAGTAACATCTTGAAAGAAATGACTGTGCACCTAAGTGCACTTTTGTAAACCATATAAAAACTAAAAAAAAAGAAAAAAACAAATATGATATCATATGTATATTTACAAGGTTAACTTAGCAAGGCTTTGTACAAATGTTACAAAATAGTTCAATGCACATACACACTTTACACAATTTCAGACACACAGACAAATAAAGGATGAGACAGAGTTGTGAATGCTCTGCGTATGCGTAAGATGAGTTCACCACAATGAGGCTTGTGGTAGGGTCAAATGTCAATGGTCTTTAGCTTCATGGTCTTTTTTTCCTGCTCTCAAACTCTACCTCATTAATACTGTATCAGTATTCTGATTAAGGGACATTTCACCCGTTTTTAATGTAAAGACACTTTTAAAGCACAATTATACTGCTATAATGTAAATAAAGTCATTAAAAGTGTTTTGATTTGATGCACAGTCACAAAAATCACTATGACAGGATGGACAGCTCTGGTCCGGGAGGCCGGTGTCCAGCACAATTGGGCAGTTTCCTTCCTCAAACACACTCACCACATCTGATAATTAACAGGTGAGTTTAAACTGGTGTTTTTGCACAGTCAAATCACCATACTGTGCATTACACCGGCCCTCAGTGACTGGAGCTGTCCATCCTGCTCCATCAGCACCTTCACAAAAGGATATTACATGTTTATGAATTGTGTATGACATTGTGTTGCATTTGTTTTGAGACAGTAATCATTTTTTAGACATGGTGCCCTAATTTTTTAAAATCAACATACATATGGGGGCTGTAAGGCAAAATGTTCCTTTTTTTTCCAGATTTACCATTCTTTCATCAATATTAGCATCACATGTAATAACCCACGTGTCGATCAACTGGTCACTTTGCCGAGCAAATAATGTGATTTCTGGTTACACTCACCACTTTAGAGAAGCTGAACTGTTCACACCTTCACCATTGAATTCAGATAAATTCTTAATTGGTGGAATTCCCCTCTGTGTATGAACTGTATGTGTATATTTTTATATATTTCTATGTGTGTGTACCATTGTTAGTTGTCTGAGGCTGTAACAGCTCTGGACATGTGACCAGGCAGCATAATTATGGGAACACTAAACATAATAAGTGTCCAAATTGGGTGTCCCAAACCCGGCCCAGAATTCCACACTGGGAAGCTGAATTTGGCATGGGCTCCACTGTGTACAGTGAGAAGCCAAACTTGTTTCCTGTGCCATGACAACAAAAGGGAGCACACAGGAAGCACCGAAGTACCCGAGAACCTCAACGGCGAGAGCGTGGCAAGTGTGCTGGTAGTTCCATAAAAAAATCACATGGTGACCTGCTTGTTCAGCAGCCCCTTTGGAACACTGATAAAAAAGACGCTAAAAAAGACAGAAAAACTTTGGCAACACTAAAAAGAACCCCCTGTGCCGTGCAAGCGACTGTTAAAGATAAAAGAGAAGGAGAGAAGCAGATGCACAAGACTGAACTCTGCAAGTCATCTGAAGCGGTTCACACAACAGATCCTGAAAAACACAGCAGGTATAAAGCTCCAATGTGGCTGTTGGTGTGTTTTGAGTACGACTCTGCTGTAGGCACCACTCTCAGGTTCTCTTGACTCATGCTCAAATGTTAACTACAGATCGAGAAGAAAAACAAACAACTAATCACTATAATCATGTAAAAGTTAGTACTAGAGCTAAGCATGTGCATCTTCAGGGCTGCCAGCTTTTTAGATCAGGACTGAGTAGAATTTTAAAATAATTTTTTTGCTGAGGGAAGGGATTGTGAACGAAAGAGCATGAGATTGTAAGTAAAAACAATGCAAATGTGCAAGGGTGGGAAGTGGTAGCCTAGTGTTTAGGACAATGTCCTTGTTATCAGAGGGCAGGGGTTCATTCAAGTCCCAGCCCAGGCACAACTGAGCTACACTTGAACAGGAACAGTCCTGCTGTACTGCTCCTGGGCGCTGTTAAGATCTGCCTGCTGCTCCATGTGTGGATGGGTTAAATGCTGAAGTCACGTTTCATTGTGGTGAACTTTATGTAATGTGATGTGTTCAAAATGACAAATAGTCACTTTTTTTTTAGAGTTGCATTTTTTAAAAACACCGGGTTGAAATGACAGGAAGCACCAGTAAGCATTAGTGCCTCTACCTTAATGGTAGTTACCTACAAATAGTTAATGGGGGACCACTTTCTCAGGGTTTCAGACTTGGTGAGGTGACTGGAGTGAGATCTTCAATGCTGCATGAAGAAATGTATCTCCAGTGTTACACTGCCTGAACCAATATTAACATAAAAACCTGTGATTCTGAAACCAGAGACCACCAGCTGATAGAGGCCCAAAGCAGAGGTGCTGGAATGCACTTTTTGGCGATATGTCTTTCGAAATAAATAACTTGAACTTGAGCGAATCAGCAGCTGATGGAGAGCTCCAGCTTTCTAAAGCCATTCGTCAGCCCAGGTAAAACTTCATCACTAACTACACTTGGGCATAGTACCGACGAGGGCAGAGCAGTGGGAAATACTGTTCATGTCTTGTCAATAAGCTAAAATAATAAATATAAAAAACATAATAATTAAACAATAGGTTAATATATCTGCTTTCAAGGGCTTAAAATTCCATCAATCTTAGAGAGCTGGCAACCCTGATTTTGCTTTAAGAAATAACTCATCGATGGTTATCCAAATAAGTCAAGAGTGGTTCACATCTACATTCATGTGTTAAACCAAAAGAGCTTGAGAGTGGTGCCAGTGAGCTGTGTTAGTGGCAGCTGTAGCCATAAATTATGTTGTTACAGGCATTCATGAAAACGGGAGGTAGGCGGAGCCTGGCGTGCAGAGTGGGCATCGGCCTCTGAGCGTTGGGCAAGGGTCTGTGCTCCGGCCCGGGCAATTGCCACAGGTGGTTTAGGCGGAGGTGCTGGAGGCTTGCTATTGTTGTTGTTGCTGACAGCAACGGCAGAATTGAGAGGCAGGGCCTTGCTGGAGGAGTCGGTGGGCGAGGCCACCACTGTGTGCCTCCTCCAAGCCCTCCTCTTTCTCCTCGTTTCAGGTGAGAGTGGCTTCCTCAGGCCTGCAGCCCGCAAGTCTTCAGCCGAACCCAGCAGACGGGCTCTCACCTGCTCTGCAAGGGTGGCCCCACTGAGGGAGAAGGCACTTCCCTCTGTGGAGCCAGAAGAAGCTTGGGTGTTTTCCTTGCCACCACCAGGGTTCAGGTTGGTTCTTGAAGATGGGGAAGGGCAGGAGTCCAGTTTTTTTCCAGCACTGGCCTTCTGATCATCCTCTGGGGCTGAAGTGCTGGTAACTTCCAGAAGGTCCAGGGAGCGAGCTTTATTCTTCTCGGACTTTAGCCGCCGACGAGCTAAAGTGTCACACTGGATCAGGTGATGGGAGTTGAAGGAGGGTCGGTTGTTAAGACGTTGGGAAGCAGAGGATGAATAAGAACTAGTAGAGGGGGTGGAGGAACGTGCTGTAGTCTCACTGACCCTTTCCGTGGGATCTGGGGTCAGGCTTTTGGTGTCTGTGTGTGAAGGAACAGATTCTAGAGAAACAGGTGTGGATTTGTAGTGTGTGTAGAGGAAACTGCGTGGTGCCATCGATCCTGGTGAGGTGTGTGAGGTTTGCGTACGCTGGGGAGATGTAGGTATGGGTGTGTTTTTTTCAGGCCGCTCCTGGGTAAGGGAGCGTGAGGCAAATCCGCTTTCGTTATCCGTTTCGCTCACCAGTTCGCTCTGTTCATCATCTGCATCATCGCCCCGCCCCTCTGAGGCTAAGCTCCGCCCCAGCGTGGAGAGAGTGGAGTAACCTGACACGATGGAGCGTGCATCTTCACCTCGCCAACCACCTGACCTCTTCATCTCAGACCGCTGGTCCTCTTCCTCGCTCAGGAGCACAGATTGGGCCTCCTCACTGCAAGGCATGCTGGGAGCAGCCTCATCTTTCTGAACACATTCCGCCTTTCCTTCACCTTCGTCCTCTTCTTCATCCTCATCCTCCTCTGCCTCCGCACATGGGGCGGTGTCAGATCGAACCGGCCCTGGCTCCTGCTCCTCCCCCTCCCCCGTGAGGCCAGGTCTGATAGCCTCCTGCTCAGAGTCGTCATCAGTGCTGCTACCCAGGGGGCGGGTGGTGGTTCGTTTCCTGCGCTTACGTGCCACGGCAGACATGATGGACAGCGTAGTCAGAAAGTCCTTGGTTAAGAGGTCACGTTTTGAACCACCTGACCCCTGCAAAACAAGAAAGGTCAAAGGGTCATTACATATCATGAAAAACATGACAATGCTGAGTTGCTTCTGTTGCCCAACAGTTGATTCTCAGGGGGATTTCTACTATCAAGCACACCAAGTAATACTGAATGTGTCATCATAACACTGCCTACACAATGATTGTCCATTTTTCTTTCTAAATATGTTGATTTTCTTTCCAATGATTGGCCAAGGACTTCAGGAATGGGTGTTTGTCTATGGGAAGTATCTGCATAAAACTGGTCCACAGCTTATCCAGAGCCAGCTGTCTTCATAGATATTTTTCATCTATAGCAAATTTGTTCTTGTCTTTTTATTCAAGAAGAGATATAAGATTTGCTTCAAAGATTAAAAATACATTGAGGATAATAATGAGCAGACCCTGTAGAAATGTTACTAGAGTGAAGGGATGTTTGTACAGCTAGATGAGCATAAAATCTTTGTTGTATCATTGGGAAAATATCTAGTGATTTTTATTTAATTAATTTAATATTCAGAGTATTCATTAAAATTCCATGCTTTCATTGCATTGTAGTTTTTGGCAAAACTAAAATTTAGGGCTGCACATTATGTATTCTATACATCGTTATTGCAATATTTGTCTTTGCCATACTGAAATCACAGAAGGCTGCAATATGCAAATGAGCCTCTAACCAATCCCAGAAGTTCATAGAATGAATGGGGTGGGTTTAAAATTAAATAAGGATATATAAGGATATATGTAAATGTGTTGTTTTTGTTACATGACAAAAATAATGAATTGAAAACATGGTATGACCCCTTTTAATATATTAAAAATATCACAATCACAATATGTAGCTGTATAATAGCAATATTGAAATTTTCTCCATGTGCAGCCCTAGTGAACCAGCGTGTGCTAAGTCAGAGCACATAGATCACTCAGCAAGTGTTAATATTAGTATTAGTTCTAAAGCAATAAATTCTAGACCTATTATTCACAAGCTTATCAATTATGAATTATTGTGTGATTTTAGCGAAAGTACTATATAGTAAGTAAGTAGTAAGTAGGCCTCCTTCAAGTCATAACTGACTATGGAAAGTATTAGCAGTGTATTATAGCGAAAGTATATGTAGTGTATTATTTTGAATGAGTTGTTGGAAGCTGGATGTTGGTGTGAGCTTGCAGAACTTAATTAAATTAATTAAACAACATTAAACACTGAAGCACAGCTTAGAATAAAAAAGAGCTACAATGACTTCAGGTTACAACAGATGATAAGAGGGATAAGTGACGTGGGATTAGCGATGTATAATGCCTCAAGACTAGGCATTGACACATTGAGACATAGGAGGTACTCGTATTGTGATAGGAGGAATCACAAACAATATAAAAAAAAACAATGGACAGAAGCACAAGGGAACAGACATACAAGGTGGAGCAGACATGGTAAAGATTTTCTTTGGTTACACCAAGCAAAGCTTATTGGACAATAGAAGTTCACAAAGCCGAAAAGCACCATTGGTTAATCTGGTAACACTTGAACCCTGCTACATAGTGTTGGCTTAACCATGCTATAAGCGTGTCTCAGCAGATGTCATGACAGATATTGTTTATTAATATAGTGTCATGTGACCATAATGACAGATGGCATAGTGCTGACCCCCACTGCCTTTATTGGGCCACCACTGACCTCCACTAGGCTACCACTGATCCCCCACTAAGCCACCACTGCCCTTTTTGGGCCACCACTGACCTCCACTAGGCTACCACTGATCCCCCACTAAGCCACTACTGCCCTTTTTGGGCCACCACTGACCTCCACCAGGCTACCACTGATCCCCCACTAAGCCACCACTGACCTCCACTAGGCTACCACTGCCCGTATTAGGCCACCACTGACCTCCACTAGGCCACTTCTGCCCTTATTAGGCCATCACGGACCTCCACTAGGCCACTACTGCCCTTATTAGGCCATCACTGACCTCCACTAGGCCACTACTGCCCGTATTAGGCCACCACGGACCTCCACTAGGCTACTACTGCCCTTATTAGGCCATCATGGACCTCCACTAGGCCACCACTGCCTTTATTAGGCCATCACGGACCTCCACTAGGCCACCACTGCCTTTATTAGGCCACCACTTGGCCAATACTGCCCATTATGTACACTATGATAATTACTACAAAAGGTCACATTACACTTTACTAAACAAAGTCTTTTATTCATGACATGTTTATAGCATGGTAGTGTCAGTGCTATGTAGCACGGTTTGAGTAAAGTTCCACAGTCCATTCTTACCTTTGATTTTGCAGAATCACTGTTGGTTGAGTCTGTAAATTTGAAAAATAGAAGGAGGGAGGGAGAGAGAGAAAGAGAGAAAGAGGGGGAGATGAATATTATGGTAAAAGGCCAAAATCTCAAGAAATGAGAAGCCCAATAGAGAGATGTGAGAGATGGCATTTTTTCACTATTCTCTCCATTGTGCCGGTCATTCAGCATGAAGCATTCCCACAGGAGACAATGTTCACACCGGGTTTTTGCTCAGCATTGTCTGACTGAGGAAGTGATTGTCTTAGAATGGCGCTCAAATGTGAACAGGGTCTTCAAAGGAAGCCAAGCGGTCCAATCTGCAGCATTAAGGAAGAACCGCACACACTGATGACATCACATCACATACTGATGACATCAACCCGTGTAAGAAGCATGAGCAGCAGAGGGCAAGGAGGTGATTTCAGAGACACATACAAACACATACACACAAAAACTCATGTATTCACAGCCATAGACACTCACACACACACACACACACACACGCACACACGCACACACGCACACACGCACACACACACAGGGTATGGTAGGTGAAACCCATCCTACCGCAGTGGCTGCTCCACAGGCTCAGCTAAGAGAGAGACGCAGAAATGTACAGAGAGAGAAAGTGGAAAAATGAATACAAAACAGAAGAAGAAAAAATAAAGATAACAAAGATTTAAAACAAAAAACAGGAAAGTGTAGAAAACTCAACATGAAGGAAAAATGTATTTTAGAAATTGTTTAGTGATGAAATTAACAAAGAATCTACTGGTTTCTACTGACACGCAGCCTCTATATCCTTCACCCATTCAAGCACAGGCTCCGCCTGTTTCACTGTTCATTTAACCACAGCCTACACCACTGGCTACTGTAGTAGAGCTGTGCCTTAGTCTGCATCTGGCCTCAGACATTATTTTGCAATTATTTTTATTTATAGCTAAAGTACCTGAATCTAATTTTGATAAGAAATTGTGTATGAATGTGTATTTTGTATCGTAATATTATTTATGGATTTATTGTGGAACTCAGTAAGACAGTCCTTTGCTCTCCGCTAGGGCTTCCACGATATCCAAATTTCTCTACATGTGGCCAAATAAATTGCCAATAGCTATGTTATTATATACTAATGGTTACGATGGTTATGATTTTTCAAGCTTACTGACTATAGCAGTGTGACAATGTTAAAAAATATTTTTCATTTCATGCAGCAGACAAAAGTAGCAGTGTATGCCTACACATTTCCACCTTATTCTTGGCAGAGATGGACAGAGTTTAGTTGTCTCTGTGTTGGAGAGTGTAGTTTTTCACACTTAAATGTTTTAGATCATCAAAATAATTTAAATATTAGTCAAAGACAACACAAGTAAACACTCAATGTGTTTTTAAGTGAAGGATTTTATTATAAAGGGAAAAAAATCCAAATTTACATGCCCTGTGTGACAAAGTAATTGCCCCCCTGTTAAAACATAAAAGTGGTTCATCACACCTGAGTTAAATATCTCTAGCCACACCCAGACCTGATTACTGCCGCACCTGTTCTCAATCAAGAAATACCTTAATAATAAGACCTGCCTGACAAAGTGAATGAGACCAAAAGATCCTCAAAAGCTAGACATCATGCCGAGGTCCAAAGAAATTCAAAAACAAATGAGAAAGAATGTAATTGAGATCTATCAGTCTGGAAAAGGTTATAAAGCCATTTCTAAAGCTCTGGGACTCCAGCAAACCACAGTGAGAGCCATTATCCACAAACGGCAAAATATGTACCTTCCAAAATTACCCTAACAGTGCAGCAAGGAACAAAAGTCCACACAACAACATCCAAAGAACTTCAAGATCCCACCATAAGAAAGAGACTGGGCAGAAATGGCTACACGACAGAGTGCCAAGATGAAAACCACTGCTGAGCAAAAAGAATATTAAGGCTCCTCTCAATGTTGCCAGAAAACATCTTTTGTGAAAATATTCTTTCCACTGTCCCGATGGAGAATGTTTGGCCATCTGTTCATGACCTCAAGCTGAAATGGGTTCTGCAGCAGAACAATTACCCAAAACACAAGTCCACCTCTGATTGGCTGAAGAAAAACTAAATGAAGTCTTTGGAGTTGTGTAGAAAAAAGTCCTGACCTGAATCCTAATGAGATGCTATGGAATAACCTTAAAAAGGCAGTTCATGCTCGAAAACCCTCTAATGTGACAGAACTACAACAATTCTGCAAAGTTTGGGCCAAAATTCCTCCACAGCTGTAAAAGACTCTGCAAGTTTTCGCAAACGTTAAATTGCAGTTGTTGCTGCTAAGGGCACAACCAGTTATTAGGTTTAGGGGGCAATCACTTTGTCACACAGTGTTTGGATTTTTTTCTCCCTTATTAATAAAATCACTTAAAAAACACATTTTGTGTTTACTTTTGTTGTCCTTGACTAATATTTAAATTTGTTTGATGAAACATTTAAGTCTGACAAACAAAAAATGTATTTTGTCATGTGTCTTTGTCATGCCCTAGTCTTGCCTTCTCAGTCCACCTGTTCCTTGTTGTGTCTCATTAGGTTTGGTGTTAGTAGTTACAAACTAGTTACATAAATTCATCTAGACCTTGCATTTACTTCCTACACCAAACCCTGACAACTACTGAACATTTGACATGTTTACCATAAGTATTTCACATAAAAACATGACGAACACGCAGGTACACTTACATGAGATGACATCTGTTGGAGTTTACACCTTATAGTGACTGGTACAGAACTTTTTATTATGATGGTATTATTGCATGAGTATCAATTTGAGGTTTTTAAATACCACAGTTACATTAAACATCAGTGTACAGCAACACCCCTATGGTTTACATTCTATCATTTTGCCTGATCTATGCATATTCACATACTAGTCAGCTGTTACACTGGTCTACAGTTTTTTATGTGGTCTGAAAACCTAGTTGTATTGGTTCATTTTTATTTCCTATACTGTAGCATGGCTGAAATTACTCTTAAGGATATGCTAATAACTTTTACCCATGTTAATTGTGAAATATACATGAAGGCAAACTAAGGCAGCGTTGTGTATGTTAAAACAGCTAAAACCATTAGATGTTGTGTTTACTTTGTCAAGCAAATGTTTTATGCACACATCTCATCTGTAAAGCTTGCCAAACCTTGTAACAGTTATGATGCTTTGTGGGCGGAGCATGTGTATATCCACTAGGTCACCTGAACTTCTTACTTTCTGACTGAGAACTCCTGTTTCAGGCCCCTACATGCAGCTGAGTCACCTGAACTTGTGATAAGCTGCTTTATGGCTTGAGATATGCTGTGGTCACTGAAGACTGGGCTGGGTGGTCTCTCACCTGAGGCATCTCCTAGCAGGCCAGTTCGGCCAATGTTAGATAAGAGGTGGTCTATGTTAGGGGCAGGCTGAACATCCTCTGTGTCCACTGGCGTCTGAGGGAAAGGAGAACAGAAAGAAAACGTCCCAGGTGTAAGCTGCAAATGCAACCAATTTTGCAAAGCCTGGTAACACAATAGATAGAACTTACCTTCTCATCCTTGTCATGTTCCTCACTGAAGAACCAGGAATACTGTATAAAAAGAAAGTGATAACAAGAAGTTTAATGAGTAAAACAAAATGAAAAGAAATATAAAACAAAATATATAAACTCAAACCATACAATTGCAGTATCTAATCTAAATTATATCATAATACAATTGGAAAAATTTTCTGCAACAATAGTTTTACATTATAGTAAAAATGTGTGTACAGTCATGTGAAAAAATGAGTACACCCCATTAAATATTCAGCTCTTTAATAAGAAATGTTCACATATCGATGTCTAATCTTGTTGTTCTTTATCTCTGAAACAGAAAGATTTAATTGCAGTTTAATACAAAAAATAACCATGATTTATTCATTTAATATCTACAAAAATGTGTATTTTAACTGAGGAAAATAACTGAGGAAAAGTTAGGACACCCTACCCCTTAATAGCTTGTGTTATCCCCTTTTGGCTGAAATAACTGTAGATGCTTCTTGTAGCATCTATCAGTCTCTGACATCAGTCTGAGGAAAGTTTGCCCCAATGCTCAATGCAGAATTTTTCAAACTGTGAGATGTTTGATGGGTTTCTTGCATGTACAGCCCATTTCAAGTCACCCCACAGCATCTCAATGTGGCTTTGACTCAGCCACTCCAGGACTAATCATTTCTTAGTTTTCAGCCTTGAGTCCTTGGTGGATTTACTGCTATGTTTTGGGTCATTGTCATGTTGCAGGGTCCAGTTCTGCTTCAGCTTTAATGTTCTTACAGATGGTCTCACATGTTCCTCAAGCTCCCTCTAATACATGGTAGAATTCATGGTGGATGATGGTGAGCACGGCCTGTCCTGCTACAGCAAAGCATCTCCAAACCATGACACTTCCACCTCCATGCTTAACAGCTGTTTTAAGGTTCTTTTCCTGGAATGCTGTATTTGGTTTACACCAGACATGTTCTGGTGTCCAAATAATTAAATATTAGAACATTATTCCAGAAGTCCTGGTCTTTGTCTATGTTCTCTATGGCAAACTTCAGTCTGACCTTGATGTTTCTCTTAGAGAGCAAATGTTTCCTCCTTGCACACCTCCCATGCAAGTTAAAGTTGTACAGTCTCATTCTGATTGCAGAGGCATGTACTTTCACATCAAAAGTAGCAAGATCCTGCTGCAGGTTCTGCAATTACATTTTAGGGTTTTTAGAGACTACTTTTAGCATCTTTTGGTCTGCTCTTGAGGTGGACTTGCAGACCTTGTACAGCCAGACCTGGGCATGTTGGCAGTTGTTTGGAAATTTTTAGACTATTTCCTGGAAAGTGGAATGGATGGTTGCAAATTCTTTTGAGATCTTTTAAAATCCCATACCAGACGTATAAGCTTCTTTCTGAAGGCCTCAGGCAGCTGAGGTTTAAATTGGGCAAAACTCCTTCAAAATGGTCAGTAAATTTAAATGGTCCTAATTTATTCCTTTTTGTAGAATTGCAGAATTTACAGAAGATTTTGAAAAGTCTTTTCTTCAGTTGTAATTGTTTAGTTGTATTCCCAGTATTGTTAAAATCGAGCTTAAATATCCATATGTCCACGAATCACACAGGTTTTAATAGGGTGTCTTATTTTTTCACATGACTGTGTGTGTGTGTGTGTGTGTTTGTGGTGCTTAAGGCTTACATGTTGGATCAGAGTCTCAACAATCTTGTAGCGGTCAGGCATGTGTGTGACCATGTCCGTCATGTTATCTTCTGATGTTCGAACAAGTGTGGGACCAAACACCAGCGCCAAGTTGCGTGGTTCCATCTGCACACAGTTCACATGGTTCAAATTAACATCCCACAATAGACCAGGACCCACAAATAAATTCCACCAAACTTAAACCACCATCCTTTAACTTAACAAAACATTATGTTGATACCTCATTGATGGAGAATTTGACTTTTTATCAAAACACTAATTCTTTTAAATTCCCACAGAATATGTGGAACAAATAGTGAGTGTATATATATATACATATGGGTTTTGAGGTTCATCTTTTACTGTGTATATATATATATATATATATATATACATACACACTGAATACAGTAAAAGAATACACTGAATACAGTATATACATATATACACTGAATACAGTAAAAGATGAACCTCAAAACCCACAGGCAACAAAAATACTCTGGACTGTCTCATTACTGCCCCCGCAGGTAAAACCACAACATTACAGTCTGAGCTGCAGGTTGCCGTTCAATAAAGACAAACAAACGTAAATGTAACATCATACTGAAGCTACAAAATGCCTACTATGTTCGGAGTGCTTTCATTTATCGAAGATTTGAAGTCCCATGTGGACAATGCCTAACAAACACATGGTAAGGTAATGTGAGGAGGTCTTTTGCTGACCTTGTTCTTCTCAGAGTGGTCTGCTACTGTCTTCAGATGACCAATCAAAAACTTCAAAGTGTGGAAGTAATAATCAGGCAAATCACGGATCTGCAGAGGAAGACACATACACACACACACACGTCAGAAGTAGAAACAAAATAGTGTATGCATGCACAAGTAAATATCACACTCCTACCAGTTTCTTCAGGGTCTTCAGTCTGTCACTTGCATTCTCCATACGGTTGGCCTCAATGAAGTCATTGTATTTGTCTGAAATAGAGAGAATTTTATTATTACCTTAGTTTGCTTGATTTATTTCTATCCAGATTAGGCATTTGTTCTCCCCTGAAATCAGTCCATTCTAGGATTGTTTTTTAAAGTTTGTATTCTCACACTTACACTGATCAGCCAGAACATTAACACCACCTGCCTAATATTGTGTAGGAGATATATGTGTATGATTTGCAATGTTAAACAATAAACATCCTAACAGGTTCTAATTAAAGTTAATGAAAGTTAAAATATTATAGAAGATACACAGGGGGAGGAGGGAGGAAAGAATGTGTAATCATCAGCATTTAGGAGCAACATCGCCCCTAATGTTGAAGTGGAATCCCCACAGTTACTGGTGTAGATGATATTCACAGTCTTATGTGTGTTAATAATACAACATCAGTATTTAATTTTTTAATATTACGGTTATCAACAATGCCGGTATATGATGACACTAATCCAAATATCTCACCATCAGTGAAGAGGGGCTCTGGGAGCTTCCTGAAGAATGACTTGAGCAGACTGCTCACCACATTCAGATCCTGCCACCGCTGGATCAGAAAGAAAGACAAGTTCCAAACCTTTGCACATAACTGCAAGTATGCAATGAAGATTCTAAGATATGGATTGTGGCTAACTGATGCAATTAAGTCCAAATGTAGTCTAAACCATATTTGGGCACCTGAGCCCCTAACAAATTATATTACTCTAGACCAATGTCTGTGGGAAATATGCAAAGTGCATGCCCAGCTACCTCCTCTGATTGGTTCCCTATATGGTTGCGCCTCCAATCAGCGTCACTGCTTTCACAAGAGAAAGTATTTTGCCATTATCTTAGAGACACCGTGCAGGACTTTTTGGCAATCTAGTAGTACGGCTGCAGACTGCAACCAACCTGTGCACCTCTGCTCAACCCTCCATTTCCAAGCATGTATCAGAACCTA
>JBBIGC010000029.1:5748391-5770040 GCA_037576955.1 Lepidarchus adonis
TGGCTGCCAATCTTCACTACCTGGGGCCTGCCCATCAGGAAGTCAAAAACCCACCTGCAGATGGAGGTCTGCAGCCCGAGGTCATTGAGCTTGCTGATGAGTTTTGAGGGGATGATGGTATTGAACGCTGAGCAGTAGTCGATGAACAGCATTCTCACAAAAGTGTTCCCCTTGTCCAGGTGGGTGAGCGCAGTGTGTGTTGTCATGGCGATGGCATCCTCTGTGGCTCTGTTAGGTCTGTAAGCAAACTGCAGAGGGTCCAAGGTGTCTGGGAGGGAGGAGCAGATAAAATTTTTGACTGACCGCTCAAAGCACTTCATGATGACTGATGTTAGTGCTACAGGACGGAAGTCTTTTTTAATTCAGATGTCACCTCTTTCTTGGGGACAGGTGTGATAATGGATGCTTTGAAGGAGGAGGGAATGATGGACAGTTTTAGGGAAAGGTTGAATATACTTGTGAACACCTCTGCCAGTTGGTCAGTGCACTCTCTGAGAACACAGCCCGGGATGCTGTCTGGCCACCCTTATGGCTTTGCAGAGGTCGTATCTGGCTGCTTTGTAGGCGTCAGGGTCCCCTGAGTTGAAGGCAGCAGTTCGCGCTTTGAGCTTAGCGTGAATCTTCCCGTTGACCCAGGGTTTCTAATCGGCAAAGCTGCAGATGGTGGTTGTGGGTACAATGTCCTCTATGCACTTCCTGATGTAGCCTGTGACAGAGTCTGAGTATTCACCGATGTTGCCATCAGCTGCATCTTTAAACATCTGCCACTCTGTAGTTTGGAAGCAGTCCTGTAATGTCTCCACGACTGCACGGTCCCACCTGTAAACGACCCCGCTAACTGGCTTCCTTTGTTTCAGCTTCTGCCTGTATGCAGGGAGTAGCAGGATGGAGCAGTGGTCACCTTTACCACATGCCGGGTGGGGGAGGGCTTTGTAACAGTCCTTAAATGGGGTGTAACAGTAATCCAGAGTGTGGTCTCCCCTGGTGGGAAAGGTAATATGCTGGAATATTTTGGGAGAACTGTCTTCATGTTGGCTCTGTTGAATTCTCCCAAAACAATGAAAGCAGCATCTGGGTGTGAGTTCTCTAGTCCGGTTATGATCCTGTACAGCTCGTCCAAGGCTGCAGGCATGTCAGCTTGGGGGAGTATGTAGACCAGCGTGAGGAGAACAGAGCTTAGTTCACAGGGAAGGAAGAAGGGTCGGACTTTAATGGTCAGCAGCTCCAGAGACAGGTAGCAATATGTGGCTAAAACACTCACATTCATGGCCCATAAAGAGTTAACCATAAAGCACACACCCCCTCCCCGGGACTTGCCTGAGTTTTGCAAAACACAATTAGCACTTTAACAATGAGCAATTTATCACTTTGGAACAGTGATGAAACTCAATAAGCAGATCTTCTAAAGTGAACTGTTCTGTCTAGTGTGGTTCTAGGATGAAGCTAGGGTTGCACAAGATATATCTTACATTTTTATTGCAATATCACTTTCTGCAATACTAAAGCCTCTAACCAATCACAAAGCTTCTTAGAAACTTCTTGTGAAGGGACAGAGCTAAAATGTTGTAATATAATAGATGGAACTTTAACAATACATACATATGTCAAGCTTTTTTTAATTAGAGAAATGTGATATGAGCTCTGAAGTGTATTGAATAATATCACAATTGCAATATCTAATTGAATAATCGCAATACAGATATTTCACATGTATTGTGCAGTCCCAGATTGATCTGAGTGTGGATTGGAAGCATGGCCTCTTGCACTAAAAAAGATCAAATAAAAATAATGATCTAGACAATGGAATACCAGCTGGAGTGTTTAGATGATTTAAGGTGTTGCTAATTGTGTTTTGATTCATGAAGAGGATCTCAGTGGTATGTACTGACCAGTAAGCCAGGGAGGAAAGTGGCAGTGAGTTTGACGTCATTTAGAAATCAATGTTGAGATGATCCTGTGGACTCGGAAGGGGAAGCCTGAGCTGCTCTCTGAGGATTTGCGCTGTGTGTAGGGCTTGTGGGATTAACGCTCAAAGCCTTTGGCTCTCTCTGCCGTTTTCTAGCAC
Organism: Lepidarchus adonis; assembly: GCA_037576955.1. Classification (NCBI taxonomy): domain Eukaryota; kingdom Metazoa; phylum Chordata; class Actinopteri; order Characiformes; family Lepidarchidae; genus Lepidarchus; species Lepidarchus adonis. The sequence continues at coordinate 5,750,457 of JBBIGC010000029.1, forward strand.
TCACCCAATAACACTTTGCTACTTTTTAAGTCTTTCGTGCTCAGCGAGAGTCTCACTTATGTGGATAGTTTGCTCCTCTGATAAGATTATCTGTTTTTTCCCCTTTCCATTTGACTACACTCTTAGAAATAAGGTTCCTTAATAGTTCTTGACATGTTGTGGTAGGAACAACTTTTAACTGTTATGGAACCTGTATGGCATGGAGGTTCTTTACACTTTCACAAACACGATTCTTTAAAGAACCTTCTGAAAAGTTCGATAGAGGCAAAAGTGTTTTTCTTTGGCATCATGCCAAAAAACCTTTCTGCATTTTTTTTCTTTAGAGTGAAGGAGAAGAAAATGGTATTTTTCATTCGACAGTGGGTTTCTGCTGTGCGTTTGTAATAAGATATTCAGGGGAGAGGGGTGTAAGGAGTAGCTGAGTGAGTGCTATGTGGTGGTACACCAGGGACCGGAGTCAGCAACTGAGTGACGTTTTTATAAATGACCACATAGTCGTCTGGGGGCTGTGGACGGTGTGTCTGAAGCAATGATGTGCTGGAAAACAGAGAAGTGAGTGAGTCGCGTGTGTGTGCACGTAGGCGTCCGGGTCTGATTGGTGAGAAAGTTGTGGTGAAGGATCTAACAATTCTGATGACAAATGATATTGGCAAATATAATTATATAAAAATAATTATCAGAAATTGACTTAACTCTATTTTTTGTTAAACTGGCCGATTAATGACTGATATGAGAATCAGATGTTATTTGCAACTAGGGCTGCAACAAACAACTATTTTGTTAATCGATTTATCAGTAAATGCATTAGTTATTCAATTAATGAATCAAAAATGTTCACATTTTATATTATGCAAAAGATATGTGCTCATTAAAAAAGTGCACAAAGGCAGGTATTTCTGCATTGATTGAATGGACCTGAGCAGTTGTTATAATGGCATTTTAAATAATAAAAAGGAAAAACATTACAAAGAAGCAATGGACTCTAGAGACTAGAGTGTTTCTCTAGTACCGCAAACATATTTTATACTTGGGAATATGAGTAATCAGGATAAATCTTTCATTCTCTCTCTTGCTTAAAGGGATCTCTCTCCCTCTCTCTCTCTCTCTCTCTCTCTCTCTCTCTCTCTCTCTCTCTCTCTCAGAAAATGTACAGAAAAATGTTAGGTAGTTATAAATACACCTGGCACACAATGCTGAATTGAATTTGACTTATAATAGATCATTCATACCGGATCATGAGCTTGCTGTGAGACAAATGATCACTCAAGTGCAGCACATGCCATGGCTTTTAACTGGCAATAGATTACACATGTATCTGATGTAGGATATATAATCATATAAGACTATTTCTATTATAATCAGATTTCTGACCTCTGTCATGTTGAGGCAAAAAATGGTAAAGATATGTAAGATTTGTTTCCCCATTGTCCATTTTTTTTCTATGAAACTGTGTGTTCTTGTATTTATTTAGTTAGGTTTTTTTTTTTTTTTTTTTTTTTTAAATAATACATTTTTAAAATGTTCCACTCTCTCTGCGCTTTGCTTTGGAACTAAGCCCACTGTATCTGTGCTCTGTTTAGAGCTGTGCCTCATTCAAAAGGCACTCCAGACTGAAACACTTCAGCTATTATAACAGTTTTTGTTGCAACAAGCTGTGGTTGGTTGACATTTAGTGCTGATCATTCATACTGAATAGGCAGATATATGGAAATTGGTATTTTTTGTTACATCACAAAAATACAAAATTCATAGTAGGCTTTTTGCAGCTTCGTCTCCTTATATGGATCATTCAAACTAGGAAGTGAAGGGTACATTTAGAAATGTTATTGTGAAGTCTCCGCTTCCATTCCTTACGCCTATAGCATTTTATTGTATGTAGTTGCTAGAAGTGTAACAGTTCACAGAGGTCACAGTTTGGTTCACACCAAGGTTCGTTATGAGTTTGGTACAACAGAAAAAACTTCCATTCATCCATTATCCAAAGAGCTAAATCCATTCCGTGGGGTCGTGGGGGAAGCTGGAGCCAAACCCAGCAAAGCAGGAGGCCAGCCCATCGCAGGGCAACACAGAGACAGACAACCATTCGCACACACACCTATGGGCAGTTTAGAGTAGTCATTTCATCTAAACTACAAGCCTTTGGACAGTGGGAGGAAACCAGAGCACCTGGAAGAAACCCATGCAAACATGGAAAGAGTTTGTACACTCCACACTGACATCTGTGGCTGACCCAGGGACCGGATCTAAGACCTTCTAGCTGTGAGGTGACAACGCTAACCAATGGACCACCTAAAATATATACAATAACAACAAAATTTGTCTATTCCACCACTCCATCTCTCTCCATTGCTGTTGATGTTCATTGGGAACATGAAGAGTTCCCATACAGCAGATTTGAAAGAAGTATTTGGTCTGTCTAGCTCCTGTGTCTCATATGGACTTAAGCTAAGTTTAGCATAACATGTTGCTAATTACTTACAGCTTAAGGTGTCTGGGTGGAACTGACACTTGTGAAATTAGGTTTTGCATTCCGTTCATTAGGCTTTACACTTAAGCTTCCGCATATTTTCCGCACAACAACAAACTTTTGGGGCAGTGGTGGCCTAATTATTAGGACCTTGGGCCAAGTCCCAGCTCGGGCACCACTGAGGTACCCATGAGCAAGGTAACATCTCCCTACAGTGCTCCTCTTGGTAGTTGCCTGCTGCTCCACATGTGGACGTGATTAGTGAAATGCAGAGGTCACATCGTTTTTGTGTGATTTGTGTGGGATTAACTGTGTTAACTACTGAATTATAAACCTAAGAATGGGATAAATCTTGAATTTAAATGGACCCATGTTAATGGTGCTTTATTGGTATTGGGCCAGTACCAGTAAGAAAATGTTTGGTTGAATATTGTAAATGATTTGGTCCTGCAACAGCACACATTCAAACTGCCATTCAAAAGATTGACAAATTTCAAATGAATTTCAGTGAGACGGGTAGAAGACAATGAGAATGAAACAGCATTTACATTAACTAATTTTACACACAAATGACTGAAGATGACATTGCGTGGATGGGCCAGAGGGCGTGAGATAAGTGTGCAGCTCACCGTGAAGGATGGAGGGATTTGCTTATTTATTAGTTCTCGGTAGAGCAGTTGTAACATTCCTCTGTCAGTTGTACATGGATCTACATGGAGTTGGGCAGTGGTCATTTAATGAGGGCACAAATCACTGTTCCACTTTCGTAGTTGCCCACTGCTACCACCGCGTCAGTCCACATGTACCACTGAGAATCTGCTGGCATGATAACTATGGCCACATGAAGCAAGAAGACATTCTTTCTTGCTACATAATCCTCATTCAGAAACTTGTTTCAATTTTTTATTTTTTTTGTATGTGTGTGTGAGTGGGGGAGATCTCCATCTTTACCAAACTTATCCATTTGTCCAAATGTAAAAACCTATTCAGCTACTACCTTTTACTACCCCTAGTTTAAAGTTTTGATACTTTTATCTATATTTCTTTTTATATGTTCTTCACTTTATGTGGCTTATTTGTCTCTCTCTGCACTGTCAAACTGAAGCCGCATCATTTTGTCTCTTTGTATATTGTACAATATATAGCTATAGTTAGTTATATAGTTTGGTATTTTTTAATAACTGACTTTTCTGTGTATTTTTTTATTTTAAAATTCAATTCAAATTAATTTTCAAAAATTGTCCAAAGAAGTTGGATGGGAAATTTTCTACTGTATAATGTAATGTTTCTGGCTGTGAGAAAAAGAGTAAAAAGGGCTGCTTCAATGATGGGTTAGTGAAGTATAGAGTCTAATGTTCAGAGAAGTGGGTTTGTTACCGAAGGGTTGTGGGTTCGATGCCTGGAATCAGATAGCAGACTGAAGTACCCTTTAACAAGGCACCTAACCCCCAGCTGCTCACCCTGTACACTGCTCTAAATAAGAGCATTTGCTGAATTCTGTAAATGCAATAGTGATTAGCATCCACTAAAGGCCCCACTCCTAATGTACAAAGACATAAATGGGCTTGGGTCAAAGCTACATTGTGCAACGGTTCTCTGAGAACACTATGATCATCAACTTTATCAACAGGAATAAAGCTTACAACATCTTTTTATGAGCTATGATGAGAACTATTTTTTGCTTCGACGCTGTTGCAATAAATTTTATGTAATTATATATATATATATATATATTATATATATATTTTACCTCTGCAGGCTACTATTTAACTTATTAAATCATACTTTTAAACTTTAATACTGATATTTATTGCATATCTTTGTTGTATGAAATGTGCTATACAAAGAAAGTTGTTTCTTCTTGTTATTGTTATACTATATATAATATATATATATATATTATACTATACATAGGCTTGTGCTTTAGGTTGACTGGATACTCATTACCCATACTGTAGGTGTGAGTATGTGTGAATGTCTGTCTGTCTCTGTGTTGCCCTGCGATGAGTTGGCCAGGGTGTACACAAAGTCGAATGGGATGGGCTCCAGCTTCCTCATGACCCAAAATGGATAAAGCACTTTGGAAATGGATGGATGGATGGTTTGATGTTATTATATGGATAATTGATCAAGTGCTAACCGTCATGGGTGATATAACAGACTGCAGTGAAGAGTTTCCATCACTATAACAGTTTATTTGTTGTAAAACAAAACAAACCATTAAATGTCAGGGGCTAATCCGAACCGATAGTATTAAATCTACAAGACCTCAGTATCCTCGGCCAGTTTTACTGTCTAACCAAAGCATCTAGTGTGTGAATATGTCTGTACTGTGCCCACAATTGCTGATGCATCCTCTTGAACATAATAACCAGTGTTGAGTTCTCTGTTCTTTATACAACAAGGCGTAATTAGGCAAAAGAATGAGGAGGACATGCCGACCGGCATTACAGATGTTGACAAAGCAAGCATGAATGTGTGTGTGGGCCCAAGAGAACCCTGAACTGTAGTGTACAGTGAATGAGGAATAATGCAGGACAAACTATGTGTGTTTATGGTGAAAGCAAAACTAACAATCAATGGGCAAAATGTATATGTGTGGGTTGGAGAGCGATCCCATGGGGAAGATGTGAAGGAGATGAATGGTAGACTTTATGCACTGCACATTTTTTATGTTTTCCAGCCACAGCACACCTGACTCAGCTCATGAAAGGCTTCAAAATGAAATAATGAGCTGAATCAGGTGTGCTGCAGGGTAGTGGGGCTCATACTAGCATGGCTTAGTGAAAAGTGTAAACACTTTTTAATAATTATACATTACATTACAATACGTGTACAATTATACACTGATATTGATAGGGTTGCTGCTAAAACACTGGTGTCACTGATTTATAATAACTTTATAGAAGAAGTGTATACATTTAATTTAATTGATTTTGGACTGTTTGCCTTTACCATGAAATATGCTCTATATGGTGTAAAAGTTAAACTGTGAAAATGTCATGAGTCTTGATTACATATTTATACTGCAGTGATTTGACATTTCTGTGCTGATAAACCCTACACATTGTTGTGATTTGTGTTGTTCCTTTTTGATTAGAAACAATAACAACTGTCAGCTTTCTTTGCCATGTGCCTCAGTTTCTGGTGTACAACGAACTTGCTTTGGCCTCTTTTGGGCTTTGAAATTGTATGTGTAGTAGAGTGTGCAGTAGACTAAAGCTAAATTTACTTTATTCCATTTACTGTTTTAGAAAATTATTTATTTATGTATTTATTCGTTGAGCTAGTTAGTTAGTTAAATGGCCGTTTTAAAATCATACTTTCCAAAGCAAAATACACTTATATATTTATCCATTTTATACAATGTGCAAAAGTTTGGACGCATCTCGTCAAATTCAACAGTGTGCAGTTTTATCAGCAGCTACTGATTCAGTGTATTGACGACTGACTAGTGTATTGATGAGAGCTTCACTACTTTTTGGTGTCACAGTGATGCTTTAAGTGGCATCCCCTGAATTCTAATTCAGGCCTCCAAGACACACCCTACCAGGTAGAGATGGATTGTGGTCATTACCGCTGCCTTCAACAGAGATAACAGATATATTCCTATTAAACTGCTTCATCTCTTACCTGCAGTTGTGCCCTAATCTCATCATTTCATCAGATGCTGTAGCACCCACCGTCTGTTTTTATTATTACTCATGAGCACTTAATGACACTGTAGAAATATGTTTCTTTTTCAGATAGTAATGTTGTAGCACTTATCATCTGCACTGTTTTCTATGACTAAGAAGAATGTGTAGAACTCCCTGTAACTTGCACATCAGTGTTGTCATGTCGGAATTTATGCTTGATTGTTCCTGTACCTGGAAGTCGCTTTGGACAAAAGTGTCAGATAAATGAATAAATGTAAAATGTAAATGTAGATGCCTCTGTCTCGTTAGGTTAAGCAAACCTTCAGCCTTTTGTGTATACATCAGTCTTGCTATCTACTATATAGTTCATTTCAGTAAATTTGAAACAAATAGAACATCAATTTGTTAAATTTGTAATAATTAAACTTTGCTATGTATTGTATTATTTACAGAGCTATGCAAAGGCCACTTCTTGATAAATATCACATTTTTTTTAATTGAAAAGATGTAAACACAGTCTCTAGGAAATAGAAAAAATGCACAATATTTTCAGCAAACATTGATGCATAATTACTTTGTATGTAAATTGAACAAAGATAAATAATAAAAACATTATTGTGGCATTCTGCAAAAATTTGGGCACCCTACATAATCAGTACTTAGTAACACCTCCACTGGCAGATATCACAGCTTGCAAATGCTTTTTGAGGTAAAAGTCTTTCAGTTCTTGTACTTGGGATTTTCTCCCATTCTTCCTGCAAAAGGCTTCTAGTTCTGTAATAATCTTTGGTCGTCTTGCATGCACAGCTATTTTAAGGTCTACCCACAAATTTACAATAATGTTTAAATTAGGGGCCATCATTGTCCTGTTGTAGAAGCTCATCCTCTTTTCAGCTTCAGGTTTTTTGCAGGTGTTATGTTTGCTTCCAGAAATTGCTGTTATTTAGTGGAATCCATTCTTCCCTCCACCCGTGCAATATTTCCTGTGCCGTTGACTGCAACACAACCCCAAAGCATGATAGATGCACCCTCATGCTTAATGCTTGGCAAGGTGTTCTTTTCATGAAGAATTTTATTTTCCAAACATGCCTTTGCTAATTGTCTATTTTAACTTTAACAGTCTGCAGCACTTGTTTCCAAAATGCATGCATGCTTCTGAAGTTGGATTTTATTATGGGGACACATTCTGCTGACTCTTCCATGAAGGACAGTTAAATGGTACACCACCACTCCTGAGGCTGCTGAATCTTCCTGTAGGTTTTTTGCAGTGAAATAGGGGTTTTGATTTGTATTTTTGACCAGCATATGAGCAGTTCTCTCCGAGAGTTTTCTTGGTCTTCCAGTTCTCATATTGACCTCCACAGTTCCCCTGAATTGCCATCTCTTAATTACATTTCTCACTGTGGAAACTGCAACGCCTTCTTGAAGCCATCTCCTGCATTGTGGGCATCAATAACTTTCACGTTCAGAGTCTTACACAGCTGCTTATAGGAACCCATGGTTGTTGAGTGTCCATAAGTGTGTGCACAATGTTTGAAGAGTCAGAGTATTTGTTAAGCTTTGAAATTTGCAACAGCTGACATTCACTAATGACAGCTGTTGCCATGGGTCAGATCTAGCGAGCTGATTAAGGTCTGAAACCTTGTAAAAGGAATCTGAGATTTTGGAACTGTTAGAGTGCCCAAAAGTTTGCACAGTGCCACAATAATGTATTTATTTTTAATTTTTTTGTAGTTCAATTTATGGCATAAAAGGAAACTATGCATCAATTTAGCTGAAAATATTGTGCATTTTTTCCATGTCCTAGAGAGTAGGGGTGGGCCACAATATCGATATTGCGGTATATTGTCATCCTTGCTCACGTGACACGATAATCGATACTCCGGCGGCAAATCAATATTTAAATGACTAAACATTCGCTGCCAAGTTGACTCACCAGTGTCGCTACCTCTTCTCTCCTCTGGGTGACGCTGCTCGACTGAGTGCAGGAGATTTGAGTGAGAGCTGAAAAAGTCGTTTCAACACCTTGTGTTATACTACACTTTCAAACTGCAACAGAGAAAGCTCGGCTGAGACGCCCCAGCCATATTTAAATCTAAAGTCTGAGTTTGGCTTTTAGAACATTGGAACAGAGCGTGGATTATTTTGTGATGGACATAACTCTGTGCGTCTCTTTCCTGCACAGATTTCGTAGCAATTGGATGATACTACCAGTGACTGGTCAACGTGAGTAACACCCCCCACCCCCACCCCACACAACACCAAAATCTGTTATTTATCAAGGGGTGGCCAAGCTTTTTGCATAAAACTGTATATATTATATCAACTGATATTCTGCAGATGGCTAAAATCTGGAAATTTGTGTGTAGGTACACCTGCTGTAGGAAAGGTAGCTTTTATTTAAATGAACCTGTCTGTGCGTATGTGTTGGGGTGTAATTAGGGCTCTGACTGAGCTCTGGTGATTACACTGACGGCCAACATCAGTATATGTCAAATTTTATTCGGATCAAAGTGAAAGGCTCGTCTTACTCCTGCATTCCTCAGAGCGCCATCTCCATTAAGCCAAGCACATCTGTTTAAAGGGCATCTTCAATCAAAAGTCATCTATTCAAATGCGCCTTGCCATTTAAAACATTGTCAGGCTGTGCTGTAGAAGCATTTGGAAGTTAATATAACTTCATGTAATATTGAACACTGCCTTCTGCTCAAACAATTTTTTTTGGTTCTTTTAGAACCAGTATCTACACTATAGGGTCTTATGCAAGTGACATGGTAGGTCAAGCTGATTTGAAGATCTTCATTAAGTGATCTATGTACCAAAACCCTTTTACAGCCTTTCCCTAATTTAGGGGACCATATGTATGTTAGATGATTTTACATAATTGCCAATAATTAGCCATTTTTTGTATTTGGTTGCAAATCCTTTGCAGCTCTGAAGATAATCATTTCTTCTAATAACTGATTGCTGATGGGCAACTTATTAAACATTTACTGGAGTCCAAAGGTCAGAAGATTAACAGTTGAGAAAGTCATTTGTCACATGCATCGTTTTCCTTAGAGTTGAAGTCAGAGCTGCTGGAAGCTGTGCCCTTGGCTTTGAGAGGAGAAAAAAAAGAAACATCGACCCAGACTGGCTACGAGATGTTCTGGTTTATAGCACTCAAGTGATTTTAATATGAAATACAATGTTCCTACATCCTTTTACTTGGCAGCATTAGATAGTAAACGTTGGTGTAATAACACAGCCATCACTGCAGGCTGGCAGGAGATTGATTGATGTCATAAAATGTGGTTTTGTCACCTCTATAAAACCTTTCTCAGCGATGAATGAGAGCTTTTGTGATAGCCAACGAAGAACGCTGTGCTCCTGAACTGTAAAGGCAGGAAATTTAAGGCCTTGTTGCTTGCTTGTGACTTCTTTTAAAGCAGATACCTTCTCAAAATAAGCAAAAGCAGCAAGTGAGCAGACAGTTCTTGAAGTTAATGTGCTTAATGCATCTCTAAAGGTCTTGTGGTGTGTTCCAGGGATGCAGTAATTAGTACCTACCAAAAGGTAGGACAACTAGTGAACTGGTGACATAGGCATCCAAGGCTCATTGACTCATTGACTCATTGGCTAGCCTGTCTGTCCCGATACCAAAGAGGAGCTCCTGTTGTTGAAATTGTTCATTTTGGCTCTGATAGAAGGGGGTCAGAACATACAATTAACCACAGTCAGAACTGTCACTTGTCATTTGGATAAGGGACACAGGAAATTAATAAATTAGTCAATATTACTGCCATTGTTTCCCTGTGCCGTTGTCAGGGTTTTATTGTTGTTGTGTTCTGCCATGTTTTCTTGACCACATGTTTAGTGTTTATGTTTTAGCCCCGCCTTAACCTTGCCCTTTTGGCAGTGTCTGCACCTGTCTCTTATTCTTTGACTCCGATTAAGCCTATGTGCTCTGTGTCACGTCTTGTGTATTTATATCTTTCTTTCACACAGTCATGGACTGTTAGGTGACCTGTTATGTTTGCTGTTATGTTTTCTGTTGTAGTTTTGTTTCTGTGCTGTTTCATTGCCATATTAGTTATTTTAATTAATTTCTTTTTAAGTTCTAGTAGTGTTTTTCTGGTGTGGAACAAACTTTGCAACTAGAATCTTTGTAATTTCACACATACAGTTTATTAACATTACTTAATGCAATACTGACTCTTTCCTTCTAAAACAATCTACAGCTCCATTAATAATTCTATACACAATTAAAACTTTCTTTTACAAATTAATATGTAAAAGGAATGGAAATCTGTTATAACAAATCCGATTCCCAAATGCTGAACTGATATTGTAATCTTCTACATGTGTCTGACTCTTAAAAATAATATTCTGTTGGTTTTATTTCAAACTATTGTCAGAAATGGATTTTCTTACTGACAAGCAAAATTGCATGCTTGAAAGAATCCTTCCCTAATTGTCTGCGATGCCAGTCATCTCCTACAAATATCTATGAATATCTGTATTTCAGCGTCTTCTCCCATCTGTATCAGCAGCTGCCTACAGCAGCTGTCCTCTCTTATCCACGTCTTTGCCACATATGGAAAAACCCAACGTGCTAGTACCTCTTCAGGGTGGACAGATTCACTTTTAGACTCCTGGTTTCTCTGCAGGTTCCTCTCTTGTTTCAAGGCTTGTTTCTTTTTGCCAGTGTCAGCTGCTGCCTGTGTTTGTAAAGCTACTTTGTAAATTGCCGAAAATTAGATCCTTCATTTTGAACTGCAGAAAATGCTTTTCTGGATCTTGGACTAGTCAGACAACATCCATTGGAGGACTAGATTAAACCTACCTTCAGGACTCATGCCTTCAAGACTTCTACAAAAACTTTGAGGATGATTTAACAGAACTCCTGGATATATGTGAAAATGTTTTGTGAGGTTTCACTCTACTTGTGGGTATAGTAGAGCTTTTTCTCAAAACTAGAACACTGCAAATATTAAACTCTGTAACTGTATTAATGTTTTATCTATAAATGGAAAAATAAGGTTTGCAAAATTGTGTTTAGGACCATGCATATAAAACATTTTGCCCTGTCCAGTAATGTCATCATCCATTACAGGTGTTGCTAGGATGGACGTCCCAAAAATCTAATTTAGCATGAAGAATTTAGGGTCATGGTTAGAGTTAGAACTGCATAACGTGTAAGGCCTGATGTACTAAGCTTTTTGTACCACAAACTGGATGCATTCTTCCCAGGTTTTTACTAAACAGGCCTTATGATTCCCATGGATGGTCAAAACACAACATTCTGTTACTCAAGTATATGCATGTTGGTGTGAATAGGGCCACGTCAAACGTGAGACAATGTTCAAAAACAAAGTAGTAGCTGGACATGTATATCCATATTTTGCCTAATTTCCTAAAGTTTACACTGAATTTCCTTTTTAAACTAGGCAGAAACTTGCATCTCAAATGATGTGCTCTTGTTTTCCTTTAATGATGGCAGCTAGATTGAAGCTGTACTCTCAAACAAGGCCTTCCAGAAGAGTGTTATCCACCAGAAATGCAGTAAATTCTCAGGATTGCATGTATTAGAGAAAGCAGTGTATGGTGTCAATACATTTTCTTGTTTTAAACTCTACAGCCTGTGGGATATTTTGGTGGAAAATATGCATAGTGCAGTTGTTGCAGATGGTTAAGACATTGTCCTTGGAATCTGAAGGTCATAGGTTCAAGTCTCGCTACACTGCACTGCTCCCTAGAAGCTGTTGATAACTGCCAGCTGCTCCGTGTGTAACGGGTTAAATGCAGTGGTCACATTTCACTGTAATGCACCTTGATTGTGTTCAAAATAATAGTCACTTATAAAAACTATTAACTGAACGCCACTATCACTGGAATTTACATTTCCTGTTTTGAGCTTGTTGAGGCCTGTGCTGTTGCACTTCTCCCTTTAAACCCTGTTCCTCATAAGCAAACAATTGGTGGGGGGCAGGGGGCATTTACAGTTTTTATGAAAAGCTGTAGTCTTAGCAAATCAAGAGTTACATTTAGGCACATTTTGCACTTCTCCACCCCATGTACAAAGCATTCCTACCTCTATTCTGTTCTGGGATCTTCTCTCTGTTCCCTTATGATACTTGCTTTTATTTTCTACTGTGATCTTTTGTCTGTTTATTCTCTCAGGTCACCCACTGTTTTACCTCTACAGTATGTTTTAGCCCTGTCACCTACCTTCTTTCTCCTTCGTTACTCCCTTCTTCTCTGCCCACTCCTTCTCCCGCTCAATTTCCTGACCCCTCATTTCACCTGTTGTCCCCTCATTTCCATATTCATCAAGGGTACATCCCCATCTGGTCCCTCTCTCCAGACCTGATCGTTCTTCCCTTCCTCCTTTCTGTGTTTCTTTACCTTCTCATATTCCCCCTCCCCAACACTTACTTTTTGTCCGCTTTTCTTTCTCTTCCTCTGCCTCCCTTTTCTCTCACTTCATCTTCCCAACACTGTGTTAACTCTCTGCAGAAGCACAATTCTCTCATACTCGCTTCTGGTGGTGGACAAGGAGCCAGAGCACAGCGTAATCGAGCAGGGGCGGAAACATTCCCAATCTGGGATGTAGAATCTGGGCCTGTTTTCCAGCCACTGGTAGAAATAGCTGCGCTGTGGGTTAAACAAAGGCCCTTATTACTGTAGCCTAAATTTTCTCTCTCTCCCTCTCTCTCTCTCTCTCCCTCTCTCTCTCTCTGAGCTCAGGAGAGTTTTTGAGGCGTTGGGGTGCTGGTAGCTTAAAACATATGATAGAGGCCTAAACTCATTTTTTAGATTTTAATGACAAACTAAATGTGATAATCATGACTAACCCATAGCAGAAGACAAACTGGCAAATTAAAAAATGATGGCTCTTGATTCAGTTCATGTGAAAGTGTTCTTCTTTTGTAAAGCTGAACATAGACACATGGAGATATGTTGGCTACCTTAATGAGAATGCTCTGTCAGATATGCACCAAGGCTGCATGCTGACAAGGCTGTTCTAAATGGCCTGTGTTTTCCTTAGTCATGGATGAGTCCATAGAAACAGGAAGCGACTCATTACATATGTAAGGGACTTGTATGATGACAAGATTAAAGCCAAAATATTCTTGAAATCAGAACAGTTTTTCAGGATGTGAAGCAACTGCTGACAGAAAAGAATTTCACATCGTAGTTTGTACTGCTGGGGCTGCCATTGTGACAGGGTGCCACAAAGGAGTTGTTAAAATCTCGGAGAGGAATTCAGCTCAGAATTGGTAGGTATATATCTCGTCACATTGCTCTTGTTGCTAATGATGCTGACAGAACATTGGAACAGGCATCAGTATTCACAAACCTTAACAGTTTAGCCCTAAAAGAACAGGCGCCCATCAATTCCTACTGCTGTACCAGTGGTGTGTAGATCACTGAAAGCCCTGAGAGATGGAGCACATGGTTGCCTCCAACACTCAGGACTCTGACAAAGCCAAAGGTCTACTGACAGCTGTCAGACTTTGTGCCCTATTGTCACATGATAAAGGAGGCACTTATTCATGTTGTCCTCTCAAAACGTTTCCAAGAGAAGATCTGGACTTCTACACAGTCCAACCAATGGTTGGAAGAACCTAGGTGGCAGGGTAAAAAATAATAAACCATCTTTCAGCCTTCCAGAAGAGGAACTCTTCAACTCGTTTTAAGGTAAAAACATTGAGACATCATTGGAATCTGTGATATATGAAGTTAATAGATTTCCTGCCCAAACCATTGGGATATTCTGTCGTGGTTAACTGTCTTTGAACTAAAAGAGCCATTGTGACCAAACAGTGCCCTGAGAGTTGCTCTCTCTAGAGCGCAGATAAACTGAAAAGCTACTGATACACTTCTTGTGTAGAGGAAGCTGAGTCAGACTTTACAATGCTGAAGGAAGTCAGTGTATCCAGTGACTCATATTCTTCTTTTTACCTTTCAGCAGTTTAAAGTACAGAAAAATGGTAAAGCTGTGGTCAACACCAAATTTGTTAAGTCTAAAGAGGTTTGAGTCCAAGTCAAGACTGAGTTCAAATGTAAGAAACAATTTAGACAGAAGAAGCAATATCTTTTGGAGATTTACTGAGCTGTTTATGTGTTGCTGTGAGACTGTGTATCTTCTACAGTAATATACTCATTCTGCACTGCTCTATGACCTGTAATGGTCAGTACTGTCTGATCACATTAGGCCAAATTACTTATATGTAGCCAAGCCCTTTACTCAGATTGCTGACATCGCAACTGTGGCCAAAACAAAAATGATGAGCATGGATGCATCATTATGAGAGAGTGTTTAGATCTTGATAGGTACGTATATGGTTGCCAATGTCAGTGGCATTTCTAGGTAGATTTTTGAAATAATTATAAGTTTCTGAATCACGTAAAGATAAAGATCACGTAATGATAAGTAATTTTATAATTTACAGTTTACATTTACAAGGGGGTCCCCGAGTTACTTTTGGCTTGGTTTTTCTGAATGCAACATAACACGAACTTCGCTGTAAGTCAAGTCAGAACTCATGTAATGTTTCTACAGAGACTTTATTGAACAGCATTGTGATTTATTAACAACCGGCAACATGCATGAACGAGTATATATATATATAGCTAACACCAAAACATTTAGGAAACATTGCTGCAGATTGAAATGCTCATTTTAATGCCTTAAGCATTCTAGCTTGCTGAAACCAAGTACCACCACAGCACTAAACACATTAGAGAGGTGACTTGTGGTAAGAACAACCACACTGATGGTAGCTCTAGTGTTAATTTCCCCCATTTCACCCACCAGTCCACATGAACAGGAACAATCAATGTTACTTTGACATGACAGTGAATGACAGCACTGATGTGAGAGCTACAAAGAAGATCAACTCATTGCTCTTGCAAGTGCTACAGTCTTATGCAAAAGTTTGTCCATCCCTTGATAAATAACATATTTTCATATTATTTTAATTAAAAAGATGTAAACACAGTCTCTCTAGGAAATTATAAAAATATTTAATGCATAGTTACTTTTTATGTAATAAATTGAACAAAGATTACAAATAAAAATATTATTACTGTGCAAAAAGCTTGCAAACGCTTTTTAGAGCTAAAAGTCTTTCGATTCTTGCTTGGGCTTTTCTCTCATTCTTCCTTGCAAAAGGTTTCTAGTTCTGTAATATTCTTTGATCGTCTTGCATGCACAGCTCTTTTAAGATCTACCCACAAATTTTCAATGATTACAAAATCACCAAAATCTGATCTTACTATCTAAGAGTTATACAAAGAGAATAACACATTACACATGATCATTAAGTGCTTATAAGCAAGTCTATTACAGATGGCAAGTGCTACATCATGAAGAACTATTATCTACTAGTTCTAAAGATTCCAGGACATTCCTGTTTGTCATTAAGTGCTTTAGATAAGTCTAGTACATTAGATACAGATGGAGGATTTTACAACATGAGCTATAATTATCATTACATTAATATCAAATAGCACTTAATTTGAGTACAGGACATTCTTCCTCATCACAAAAGCAAGACATAATTTCAATACATTAAATTATGTATGTGTTGCAAGTAACATGAAAGATAAGCAGGAAATTGTCCTCTACAAACAGTTTTGTAGATCAATTGTGTATATCTGCTGGGCTTAGATGCTGAGGTAGGCACGGAACAGTTGAGTCTTGAGGTGCTTCTTGAAGGGCCTGGGAGAAGGGCCTGGAGTTTTATCGACTGCATTTGGGGATTGTTTGGGCGACCATAACAGGGCTTTTGTTTTGACAATTGATTTCCTTTACTTGTCAGAATCAGAATCAGAATAACTTCACTGTTCTGTAGGAAATTGAGACAATACAGACATAAGATAACAATGATAAAAACGTAGATTTTTCATGATAAATGTTTTTGAACATTGAACGTGATAAATGAAGTTTTATGATAAAAAACTCTGGAATGGCCAGACCTTAGGAATACTGTCACTGTCACTATTGGAAACCCCTTTTTAAAGGCAGCTGGACTCAAGACTATCTACAATATATGGTCAAACCAATAGCTGGGTCTGTGTTCTGACACCAACAAGTCCAAGAGAAATATGAGAACTGACTTAAGTCCGAGGCTTGGGTAATACATCCATGGAAAATGAGAGAAATACTGATGCAGCTTAAAGCAATACACTAACAGGGAGGAAGGACATGAAATTACAGTATTGTGCATAAATCAGAGAATACCATAAGATGGAGGAAAGCAAGAAAATTTGATTTGAGGTAAAAGAAGGGCAAGGTCACACCTGTACTTAAGAAAAATGAATTACAGGCCCTGTCAGGCTAATGTTTGCTCAGTTATATGTTATAACAATCTGTCTGAATAGTATGACCTTTTGAATAAATACAAAATGACAGTCTTTTGAGATTAGTAACATACTGTAAATATGCATATGTGGATAAATTTGAAGTTTTTTTTCTGTAGGATGAATAGATTTGCTTGACCAAACTCACATGAAAGAGTACATTTGTGGATGGAGTGCAGTTAGATCAACTGAATATAAGGAGTATAGAAGATAAGTGCTCTAGATGAAAAAATGGAGTCAGAAGGAGGATAAGAAAAGTGAGGAGAAGATATGTGGGTAGAGGAGAAGGGTACACAGGACCATTAACCTCAATACCTGTCAAGAGACACCAACTTTATCACTTGATGAATGTGTGCTTGTTCTTTGTATGTGTGTAACAGTTCCAGTTAGTGTGCCCCTGTGCTAGTTTCCTGTATTAGCATAGCGTTAGCACTCTAAATGTTTATATAGCATTGCTGATTTATGGTCCATTTTAAGGCCTAATGGGAATTGCGCCGTGATACATTATGGACTGTCCCACTTCACAGTAGGGACGGAAGGCCTGTGGTCAAGGATCTATTTTTAGGGGCCAGTATATCTCTGCTGTCAATCAAATCAAGGAGGTTAATATTAGCCAGCTAGCGGACCATTTCCCCTGACTTTCCAGATGCAAGTGGGTTCCTGCATTAGACTGATTAAGTGTGTGTTCTCTAATTGCAGTTGGGTCTTCACTATACATTAGCCTGCTCTAGACTGAAGGCCTCATTTGTGCTGGTTCCGCCTTGCCCTTATATTGACTCAAGCTCCTGCTTTGGTGGATCTTATCATTCAATGACATGATCTGTAATTATACTTTATGGTTTTGATGTATAATCATGATATTTTCTACAAACAACTCACCACAGCCTTTTAACAAAATATATACTTGACTATAATGAAGCTGCTGTGAGACTTTCATCATATTAATGTGCTGCACAAGCGCAAACTGGCATGCAATAAATACATTTCATATTGCCTTTGCCATTTCACGTGGCTCTGCTTAGCCCAGCCTCACCCCAGGAATGGACCATGAGCAGGTATGCTCAAAGTCCTAGAGGGCCAGTGTCCAGCACAGTTTGGTAGTTCTTCTTCTCAAATACACTCACTAGCAACTAGCAATTAACATCTGAGTTGATCTAGATGTGCTTAATCCAGGACATCTCCAAACTCTGTTGGACACCTGATTGACACATCTGACCTGGGGAGTGTGTGTCTCCATTACTTAAAACATGGATGTCTCTTTTGAAAACTCAATGAAGCTCCAAAAAAGGAACTAAGTTTTTTTGTATGGTCTGAATCCCATTCATGTAAAACCACTTTTTGAGATTTTAAAGAAGCCACTTGTTAAAAAACATGTATAACTCAATTCTTCTCACTTTTTAATAACAGAGTGGTGCACTGCAAACAGGAGGTTCATTGCCCTGCTCCAGTTAAGTGCTTAACTGTGCCTAAATAGAGGTTTGAGTGAGACTCCTCTAACATATTTGCATCCATCTGACTCCATTTGGACTGTCTCTTTGAATTAAAAAGATACTGTAATTAAATAAAAAAGATTATTTATGATAATGCCTTAGCAATTTATTATGTTATGTTTTCATTGTGGATTTCCACATTTTCACACTAAGTCAAAGTAGGAAGCTGATAATAAAGGATTATCTTATCTTGTCTTCTAACAGCTGAATGAAAGAATGAGGCGTAGTGAACAGCTTTGACTAAGGAGGGCTTGTTGTTTTGCTCTGGATTGAGTCAATACATCATCAATATATTATCAGAGATTTTGAAATGTTCAACCACTGCACATAGCTTTGTATTGTAATCTTCAACCTATAATTTTACAAAGCAATGGGAAACTATCCGTCTGACATATAGCATACATGTAACATGGGTTGAGTATTCACATAATTGTTTAATTCACATCACGTATTTTTTTTGTGTGAAATATCAATAGAAGGGGGACTGCAATATTTTGTTTATTTCTTGTTCATTTATGCTGCTTATATACAACTTGAAGCAGGAAATGACAGTAATCTAGCCTAAATATATTAAATATATATGAAGCATATAGATGCAGATTATCTGAATAAATTCCACTTTGTGGTTTCATTCTTTATCTTAAGTGAAGGCTTGAAGGCTTGCCTTATGAGTGTGCAATCTGTGGCAGAGCAATAACATTCATTGGAGCCATTTTTTCTTTTGGGCATTAGAGGACAGGAAATTATGGCTACGCTTTGAGCAGTATGATTACGTCTGCCACAGATAACACCTCACTCACATGGCTTTATTTAACTCATCAGTTTTTATAGATTTGATTTGTTGTCTCAGCTTTAAATGACGCTTCTGTTACGTTCAGTGTTGGAAATGGCTACGGCACATCATACAGCAGATATTGACAACTCAGTCTGGTTGCTGACTCATGTTATATGTGATAACAACACATTTCTTCATCATAATGTACCTCTGTAATTCCACTGACCACTAGCAACACCAATGATCACTTTGTGTGATTCTGGCAGAATTGCTTTTTAGTAGATTGATATTCAACATAAAAAAATAATTAACTGATAATAACATCGTGCTTAATTAAAATAGAAATTGATACTATATAAGGTAATTAAAAATATATATACAAAATATAAGTCATTAAAAAGTATCAATAGCTCATTAATTAATACCATCACATATTAAGCTCTTTTGCATAAAGTTCGATATATTTGGAAACTATAAGTTATATATTGTACACTGATGTGAAAAATGTGCAGCACTGTATGTGAAAGAACCTTTAATCATCTTAAGCACTGCAGAGGATGATCCTGGCACAATGAGAAGTATTAATGTTTTATAGTCAATAAACTGATAAATGATAATATGAAGAGATTGATACTATATACATACATATATATATATATATGACCAGTTTTTGTTCCGTGGTTTATCAAATTCAAATTCAAATTTTATTTGTCACACACACAGTCATACACAGTATGATATGTAGTGAAATGCTTTGATGATTACCCGTGACCTCGAGATACAAAACACAATTTAAAGCAATTTCAAAGCAATTTTAAAAACAGTAGGATATAAAAACTTAATAACAATAAATAGAGCAAAATA
>JBBIGC010000029.1:5770140-5783429 GCA_037576955.1 Lepidarchus adonis
TAAACTTTCTCTCTCTCTCTCTCTCTCTCTCTCTCTCTCTCTCTCTCACACACACACACACACACAAACACACAGACACATACACAGAGATACAAGCAGGGAAATAGGGGAACACTGTATAATTAATGGAGAATCCCACTGATTCAACTAAATCAGCACAGTTAAGTCACTGACATATAATCATTTAGGGTGTTTGGTATGAAATGATTAACTGTAGAGAAATTGAAGTACTGCTGGTAATAACCAGGGCTCACGATGTGTATTAAAGCAAAAATGTGTTTTTATATGTAATGTTGCTACTGATGTTGAAACACTAGAAAAATGTTTTATTTGGACACTAGTTTGCTTTATGATAAGATGCATATATCACTCCACCTGGCATGTCTTTACGAAAAAAACAAGTGTAAAACATGTCTTGGGGATCAGGGGTTTTCACGAGGGGAACTATAAGATGAATTAAACTCTTAAGATGTCTGGTTCCTATCACTACCACAGTGAACAATTCCCCCATCATCCATGTATTATACCCAGTGTTCAAAATTCACTTCCCATTCTTTCCATTTCTTCATTTCTTACAATTTAAATGCCTCCTGTACCTTAGTGACTGAAATGAGCTCTGCTCTTATTGGCTGTCCTATATCATGCTTTATCAAAAAGATTCATGCATGAATTCAGCCTTGTGACATCACAAAGTATACAAAACGGGCTGTTTTGCAATGTTATATTATTTTTAAAGATATGGGCCCTTTAAAGGCTGAATCATGCTAAAATCTGTGGATTTCTTCCCGTAATATACAGATGATCCAACAATGTAAAAACATCTTACAATTCTGTAACAGGACACACACAGTGTCACGACACCAAATACAACCAGCTGGAACTGGATGGGAAAGAGAACGGGGCTGATGGAGAGCGGAGAGAGGGACATTTGGGGCAGGAAGCCCATGAGAACAAAGAGACATCACAAATTTCTGAGGGACATGGTTCACAGGTCCTCCTGTATCGGGGTATGGCAGAATTTGTATGCATGTGTGTGTGTGTGAAGAGTGTGTATGAAGACCCCCTCCTCTTTCAAGGCATGACACAATGGCACCATTGAGGGCAGAAAGAGCTGAGTGTGCTGATTGTGTCCGGTTAAGTGTGTGTGTGTAGGCACGTCACTCTTCACCCCAAAAACACCAGCGCCCTAACCCCTCTTCCACTTTCTGCTCCCTAGTTCCTCGTACCCCATTCCTCTATGCCACATGGACAGAATGTACCACCTTCATATTAAACATACAGGGAAATATTCAGAGGTGGCCAAAAGTATGAAACAATGCAGAAAATCTGAGATTTTAGCTTTTAAACCATAATATAAACAACAGAAAATTTCTGAATAAAAAAAAAAACTATAATGAATGAGTATAATGAAGACGAGATATTCAGAACTATTTCTAGGTTGCTTTAATATGTGCCAATGTGATACTGAGCATGTTGAGGCCTTTGAACCAAATGGTAAATGTTTTAGTACCATCCCTTCAACTAAATCAAAATTCATTCATTATCCAATACGCTTATCTGTTTCAGATTGCGGAGTCAATCCCAGTTGACTATGAGCACAAGGCAAAGTTCATCCTGGACAGGAGGCCAACCCATCGCCTGAAACAAAGACAGACGACCATTCACACTCACTCACAAGGCCAATGTAGAGTAGCCAATCAACCAAAACCACAAGTCTTTGGACAGTGGGAGGAAACCAGGGCAACTGGAGGAAGAGCCACACAGATAGCACCCACAGCGGACCA
Source organism: Lepidarchus adonis (assembly GCA_037576955.1). NCBI lineage: Eukaryota > Metazoa > Chordata > Actinopteri > Characiformes > Lepidarchidae > Lepidarchus > Lepidarchus adonis. Next base: position 5,771,925 of record JBBIGC010000029.1, read on the forward strand.
GGAGATCAAACCTAGGACCTTCTTGCTGTGAAGCTGCCTATAATCTAATATATTTATAGTTAATTAGAAAGTAATTGAAAATAGGACTTTCACTAGTGGTCTCAGACTAACCTGGTCCTGGAGCAGCCCCCACCCTGCATATTTATGTGTTCTCCATGCTCCCGACACACCTGACCCAACTAATCAGTTAATTATCCAGCTGTTCTCAAGCTGAAGTGCATGTGATAAGACAAAAATGTGCAGGGCAGGTGGTGCTCCAGGACTGGTCTGGGAATATACAGAGATGCTACGATACCATGTTTCCTTTTCTGATACCTTGTGTATCAATACCAAATGGATATTTTTCTTTTAATAGCTACTGAGGTTTACAATTAGGGCTGCACAATATGGACAAAATATCAGTTTTGTGATTATATAGCCATGTATTGTGATTGAATTGTTTTCAAATATCTAAAAGGGATCATATCATTTCTCAAATTAAAAAAGACTTGCATTGCAAGCTTCACAATATACAATCCACTCCCTCATGCATACAGTTCATATAATGAAACTAAGCTTTATTAACTGCCTGCTTTCAAATCTTCGATTTGGTGATGTCACAAATCTACGGTGTTACATATATCCAGATTTGTCCTACACCAATTTAGCCCCACCATATTCACTCAGAAGTTAGAAGAGATATCGATATTGCGATAAAATGTACAGATGATATATCGTGCAGCCCTATTTAAATTGGGCTGTTTTTCTAAGCATCCACTGTGATTGGCACCATCTCTACCATTAACTGTAAAAACAATTAGTGATATTTTATGTGCTCCACTGATTTGGCCCAGCATTTATAAACAGCACTGGTTTACATTATGCAGTCTGTCAGTGCTGGGCCTGAGGTTAAGCATGCTGTACCAACACACACGCACAAGCACACTGTTCCCCCTTCGAAGATCTGGAGGCCTCTGAGATTTACAGACAACAGAACAGCATCCAAGCACATATTTTCCCAACTGCCCAGAGATCAGATTAGACTATGTGCATGTGAGTGTGAGTTCTCTGTTGTTTCATTCTCAGTGCCCCAACATGCCCCAGCCTGCGAACGCGAACAGTCGCGGATATTTCTACATTATCTATGCATCCCCTCCCTCCACATCCCTGCCATTCCGGCCTCAACTCCCCGTCCAGTCCCTTGATGTTATAATATGTATTGTGGTTTTCACAAAATTTAACTGAAAAACATAAAGCTCAATTAGCATATCGATTAGCACACACACACACACACATAATGCCATAGTAAATTCAACCTGAAATCAAAACTGACCTTTTCAACCTTGTTAGTTCATGTTCCTGGCTTTATCAAAACCTCTGTATCATAGAAAAACACACTTTTCACGCTTTCTTAAAATAAGATTTTTACATAGTTTCAAAATGAAGGTTTCAAAATGCACCATTCCAGCCCTAGTGCAATAATTGAAATCAAACATTAAGCTGCATTGATCTGTATGAAATCACAAAAACCAACACATTTGCTTATACCCACTTCAGTCTACAGACGTTTAGCTCTATGATAATAGAGTAATAATGCATGTTTCATCCCCTGCTTTATGAATGAAATAACATACAGAATATGCAAGAACTAAATACAAAATAAAAAACTAAATATAAAATAGAAAGAGATGGAAACCCAGTTCCAAAAAAGTTGGGACGCTGTGCAAAATGCAAACAAAAACAGAATGCAATGATTTGCATAGGATTCTAGCTGCTCAGCAGTCCCGGGTCTCTTTCATTGTATTACGTTTCTATATACATTACACAGCGTCCCAGCTTTTTCTTCGGAATATGTAAGATATGGGCCCTGTTAAGCTAAATTTATCATAGCATCATGTAAAGCACAGCTTATTTTACAATAATATTCCATCAGTGTTATGATTACAACACTGCACCAGCAACCAATAATTAACCAATACGTGTGTTTCCCAGCAACCCCACCTGTCGTCCAGCCAAGCAGTCATGTAGCTCAGACTGTGTCTCTGCAAGGTTTCTGCATGCTCAGTACCGTGCAGCTGCGTTACCTGAAGCAGTTGAAAGCAGTGCTACAGGGTATTGTGGGATATTATATGTGCTGAGTGCTGGGCATGTGTTTACTGCAAAGTGAAGAAAGCTTCACCAGTAGGGCATATACTTGTGTAATTACATTAATGACATAGCACATGCAGAAATGTTTTCAAAATAAACCAGAACATGTGTCACCCTAGTTCAACCGTGTCATGACAATATCATGGCAATCTCATAAGTCAACAGCTTATCTGTTTAGATCATAACACGTGCAGTGTTTGTACATGTTTAATACAGCATTTAATGCAGCTTTTATTTCCTCTTTTAAATGTGTTGCATTTTGTCAGCCATTTTATTTCCAAATCTCCTTCAGCTCTTGTCCTTTAAAGTAGCAGGCATGCCAGGACAAGCTACAGACTAAAGCAAACACTTATACACATGTTCTACACCTTTCTCATTCCTGATGGCCACACCGCTTATTGAAATGAACAAATCCATGGACATTTAGAGTTTTCATTTTGCTGTCCTGTTCAGATATACAATCACACCCTGTTAGCTCACCCCTTTTAACTTGCCAAACCCACCTCTCGCCATGGAAGGCTGCAGAACTGTTTTCCTTCCATGTTATTTACCTCGTTAAGCTGCCGTCCTCACCTCTCACCCTTGCCACAATGTGCAGAGTTGCCAATGTATACATTTCTCCAGCATTAGCTCGCCAAACTTGATTCAGTGTTAGCGATGTAGCCTTCATGCTACTGCTGCTGCTGCTGATGCTACTGCTGCCGCCACCACTGTCTTCTCATTATTAACTCATACAGGTAATGATGCTGCAGAGGCTTTATTAAAGGCCGGCAATATGTGTTAACGTTCATGCCTGTGAGTGTGCCGTGAACTGGCACATATACCAGTGTTTTCCGTGTCACTAACCCATGCTCTTTCCAAAACTGACACCAACTCCCAGCAAGCAATGCTCTCTCTACCCCATAATCCACTCCAAACACTACACAGTCCATAATGCATTGCTCCCCATGAAACATGCCACATCTCACAACACAGCATTTCTTGTGGGAGTCCAGTATTAACATTACGCATTTAATAGGCATTCAACTTCATTCTACTGTCATATATGACAGACAAATGCTGCAACAACAAAAAAGGGGCCAGCTTGGATGCGTTTAGACAGCTTGCCACCCCTGTCTCTCGCCAAATCTCGGGCCCGGCCCAATGGGGCCGAGCTAATGCCTAATATTGTGTAGGTCCCCCTCAGGCTACTGAAACAGCTCTGACTGTGGTGCACTGTGTGTTCTGACCCCTTTCTATCAGAGTCCTATCAGAATCAGCATTAACATTGAACAACAGGAGCTCCTCTTTGGGATCTGGCTAGCCTTCACTCCCTATATGCATCAGTGAGCCTGGGGTGCCCATGACCCTGTCAACGATTTACCAAGTAGGTACTAACTACTGCATACCCGAAACTCTCAACAAGACCTACTGCCTGGGAGATGCTCTAGCCATCAAAATAAGGCCCATGTCAGACTGCCTCAGACCTTACACTCCTGCTTTCAACATGTCAATGTCAAGAACTGACTTGCTGCCTAATACATCCCTCTCACTGCCACATGCCACTAATGAAATAACAATCATTTATTCACATTACTAGTAAATGGTGTTAATGCTGATTGGTGTAATTACCTAATGACTTGACTGACAGTAAATAACATTTACATTCACTTTACATTGCATTTGCACTTCTGACATGTGTCATCAGAATGTACACACCTCATCGTGCAGCATGAAATTCAGTCCACAAAATATAATTTTTCTACAAATGAATGTATTAAGGTTGGGCAATGTGATTATGTTTTGTTACTTTCATGAAATCATTACATACACCATAATATGCTTTACTGGGAATATTCAGTGCTCAAAGAACACAGATCAACTGCTGGTTTCATTAAAAAAAGAGTCAAATCAGGCCTGTTCAAGTAAAAGTGAAGTGAATACACCATCACACACTGTGCACCACAACAAAATGTGACCTCTGCATTAAACCCATCATGCGTACACACGTGCAGCAGTGTAGTGGAGATGTTTCCTTGCTCAGGGTACCTTAGTGGTGCCTGGGCTGGGACTTGAACCTGTGATATTCTGATCCCAAGGGCAAAGTCCTAACCACTAGGCTACCACTGCCCCAATCAATGTGATCTATGAAATGTTAGCATAATAGCATTTTAAAATAATGATTCAACTTAAATATCATGACATAAGTATCATTAAGATGTTCTGATGTATCGAGATAAAGTACTGCCACATCGCCCAGGCCTACTGGAAAGAACGAAGAGAAATCAAAAGCACGCTTAGGAAGAAATGGTGTATCGCTGTTTAGAAGGAATGTCACTATCTTTGGTTCTGAATAAGACAGTCAGGCATGCTTCATTAAAATGATGAATAGATATGGCTGTGCTATTTGAAAGCCATGGCATTAGTTATTAAAACTGTAACTGTCTTTAGCAATATATTTTAATTGTACGTTTAGCCGCATTACAGAATGACACTATACTAACAGGGTTGTTGCCATCATCTCTGGTCTTCCTTTCTTCTGGTTTTAATGGAAAATGTTTGATTTAAATCAGTGACAAATAAGTCTTTAAGCCTGAAAATGTTGTAGAAACTCTTAGCGCTCTAACATTCAGTAAAATTCTAAACCGTTTAATACAAAAGACAATTTACAGATATAAATACCAATGTATTTAAAAAAAAACAAAAACATTTAGTTGAATAATAAAATTGTTTAGGCCAGCTCATCAGTACCTGACCCTTTATCCTGACTGTAATACAGAGGATCCTTGAGTTACGTCAGGGTTCGGTTCCTCTGAGTGTGATGTAACTTGAATTTTGACTAATGCATTTAATGATGCTGCAGAAGCTTTATTGAACTGTACTGTGCTTTATTAACAGCAGCAACATGAATGTGTGGCAAAACTACACTGACGGTGCCTTAGCACAGTGCACTATTAACCCCCCATCTCACCCACCAATCCACATGAACTGTTACTCAACACCAAGAGCAAAAAAACCTTTCTTTCTTTTCACACTGCATGCGCTGGTGCTCGCGTATTACTGTAAAGCATTTAGTAGGCATGCAACTGCCGTAAATGACAGTAAATGTGCACATTATAAAGAAAAAGAGAGAAAAGTGACGCAACCATGAATTCACTGAAAGTGGAGTACAACGTAAGTCACAAACCCCCTGTATTATATTTTTCTCATACCAACTATTGCCAGTATGGTTTGAATGTTTCCACAGAAATCTCCACTTACCACAAAATTTCTCAGTTTGTTCCGATGAGTTATGAGCGGAAAACACAAACTATCAAATTACATCATGCTTTTCCTATTGCCAGTGCTACTTCTAAGGGTTAACTACTAGTAAATATGCTCAACAGGTCTGGTGAGTTTGTCACGAGCTATCAACGACCCTGTCACATAACTATCACCTTCCAGTTCCGTCACACAGAATCAGGATGTAGCAGTGACATTCATTTGTAGTTGTGATGAACATTTCCACAGAAAAACTGTCAGAAGCTATGAAGAAGTTCAAAGGCCTGGCGCAAATGTGTAATACCATCTGCAGCATTGCAGGAGATCCCACCATTACCCAACATAACCAAAGGCAAACACATGCAGGTACGCCAGACAGAGGAAATGAACAGCAAGGTCAGCGAGGTTGTGAGCTGCTATGACAGCCACTCTCCAGCAGTCTATTTTAAAAGTGTCTGGCCACTTCATCAGCTTTTCCTGAAACTATGCGCCAAGGCAGTGTACACGGGTGAGTGTGCAGCTTTGTGTGTTTTTACAGTGAGTCGTACTGCACGACTAAGCCCAGAAGTATCAGTAACTTCCCTCTGAACTGAAACACAAATCCACACATAAATAGAAATGAAACATAAGCCTTTGCCTGGAAGTAAAGGGGGATTTAAATCGGTGGACGAGACAGGGATGTATAAAATAACAGCAGGGCATGGGGGATGATAACGAAAATGATGATACACATGAGAAAACATGAAGAAAGCTGGAAAGACAAGAGGAAAGGTACAGATATACGAATAAAAGATGTTTGCTTTTGGAACAGAGGAAAAAAGGTTTTTAAAGTAAAATTTCTGTATTATACAGAAATACAAAAATATTTCTGTATAATTAAGAGTGATTTAAGTGGTTTTACTTAAAGTACAGTGGTGGTAATAGAAACCAGGTTTTGTAATGACTACAGTGTTAATATATAATAAATATTAGAGATAAAATAACAGTAAATCTAAAAAAAACCCAAAAACATATTTATCAAAATTATACATGTACCCCTCTACCATGAATGCATTAAAAAAAAAAAAAAAACTAAACACAATCCGAAAATTTTGTTAAACAGCAAATTTGTAATGCATTCCATTTCAAACCACTCTGGATTTAATTTGAATTTAATTAATAAATACATTTGATTATTTTTTTAATCAGTGCAATTCCACCTTGCTAATTGTAATTTTTCTTTGTATCAATAATTTAGTTCTAAAGTATTTCCACTGATTGAATCACAATGAAATGGTGAAACGGTGTCAAAGGAAGGTTGTGTTGTGATGATATTAATATAAAGAAAAGGAGGAAAAGACAACAGTTTTACGAGGTTTCAACACCGACAAAAAGCAAAAGAACAAGAATAGCTGAAGAGAAAATGGAGGATGACTTGAGGAAGAGGAAGTGCAGCAGGTGAAGAAGAAGAGAAGCTCACCAATAAAGGGGATAGATGCCAGCGAGTCATCCTCCACAGAAAGTGGTGCTAGATTACCATTGATGCGCCGCTGGGAGATGGAGCTGTCAGCTTTGGGCAGGACCTCCAAGGGGTCAGACGTGAAAAGGAGCGGGTTGCTGTCGTCAAGAGCCAGGGCGTAATGCGGGTGTCGGTTTGCATTGACACCCCTTCGCCCCATTGGCGGCTTCTGCCTCAGCACCACTTCCTGTACCTGTGCTTGGACCTCTTCTGTGTCCAGGTCCCCTCTTTCGTGATTAGTTGGTCTATGAGTTGTGTCCTGGCCTTCAGAGGGCGTGGGGGTGCCTGAGGTGTCAGGGGGAGCAGGGGATGGGACTGCAGGTGGGGTCACACCCTCCGGAGGGCTGGTCTTGGGTGTGGGTGCCCAGCTGAGATGTGGGCCCGTGTAGGACGGGTCTCGGAAAGAGTGTGCCTGCTGCAGGATGCGTCCTGTCTTACGGTTGAAGGAAGGGCTATAGCTGCGGTAGCCCATACACATGGGCTGCTCATCCAAACTCTGGCAGGACGGCAGGCGACGGGTTTGGGGCATGGCCTGCTGCGGCTGAATGACCTGCATGGAATGCTGGGGTGATTGTGTGAGACTTTGATGTTGAGGTGTGTGTTGGGAAATGTAAGTTTGAGTCCGGTGGAGCTCGTGTTGAGCCAAATGTTGGGGTACCTGTGCATGTCGGACACATGGGGGTGTCTGTGCTGGGCTATAGTGTCCTCCTTGCCTCTGGAAGGCCTCAGTTCTAGATGGGGGCTGTGGACCTCCCCAGACTGGCCTCTCCTGGAAAGTGGAGAGCACGCTGGGTGTACGGTCCAGAGCCTCCAGCGAGCGTCCTGAATGTCCGTACCGAGTCCTAATCAGGTTTCCAGATCTAACATGGTTATATCCCAAAGCCATAACGTTCTCACCCTGCCAGTGGGTACGGGGCACATGCCCAGTGTGATGCAGGGTGTCCTGAGAGGCACTGTGGGGGAAATCAGCCCTTTGGGCCCGTCTTGTCCGGTTTAGCTCCGCTAGTCGGTCCTGCGAGAAGCTGCGGTGCCGAGGGTGCAGCGAGCGGACGGTGGGGCGTTCCCGCTCCCGCTCACTTACCTGGCTGTAGTACCAGTTGTTAAGGGCTTGTTGGGTGCGATCACTGCGGCTGGATGAGGGTGTAGGCATAGGTTGTGTCGGGCTGCCCCATCCTTTCGCAGGACAGACGCCTTGCTTGCCATAGTGACTCTGGTGCAGTGGGCTTGCTAACGCCCCCCCTGAGGAAGAAGATGAGGAGTATGAGCGTCCCCTCATCTGTCCCATTGCCTGCTGGCTCTTGTCGGTCATCCCGTACCGAATCTCCTCGGTGCGATGGGCCGGGCTGCTGTGGCCAACGCCCCCGGGATCAGAGCCAGGGTCCTCTGCAGCCCAGACAGTACCAGGGATCGGGACAGTTGTCCGGTTGTCAAGTGGTGGGGAGGGGCCAGAGGAGGTGGAGCCGGGCCAGCGGCTCCAGTTGTCAAGCTGGTTTTGCCCCATTTCCGCTCGTGAAGGGGCAGGGCAGGGGGCGTGACTTGGAGGAGGTTGGGATTTAGAACGTGGGGGGTAGCAGAGCGGAGGAGGCGGTGGGAGATTCTGGGCCCCTCCTTTAAATGGCTCGTTCCCTCTCAGGTAGGCATCGTGAGAATACGCCTGCATTAGAGAATGGGAAAAAAGAGAGATCAAGGCCTCAAAATTAAATGACATTGAGAAGTTTGGAATTAATTTGTTTTTTTTCTCATTGGTCATAATGCACTGCTCAAAACTGAAGAAACATTGTCAAATCTATGCATTCAGCAAGGTTTATGTAGATCAAATTGTGAATAATTATATTGTAACTTCAGTCTGGTTGTCATTTTTGAAACATCTACAAGCTCCATAACCTCCTACTACTTATAGTAAGCTTGGGACACTGCAGAGGAATTAAATATAATAATAAATTTACACATGCATATGAAATCAGCCTGGTTTTCTCCATTCAGTTGACTGCAGTGATTGAAAACGCTCATTCCTTTCAGACTTTTCACTGCGTGTTGCAAAAGAACAAAATTACATCTTATCACAGCAGTCCTATCAGATTGGTAAGAATTCAGGTGACGTGGTGAGACCCTTCAGCCAGCAGATGTGTACAGTCATTGAACGTGATCCTTTAAAACATGCTTCGTCCGCTCCCACGCTACAAAACATCCCAGCACTGTTAACCCTGATAGTATTGTCAACTCCAATAAGGATGTTTGCATAAGCCTTCAAGCTTACAGAGCATCAAACCTCACCAACTTCTCTTCACCCAGGTTCCTCATAAAAGCTCATAATGTTTCTACATGGTCAGAGCAGGACAAACCACTGCAGATACTTCCTTCTAGGGCTGTAACTTTTCCAAACACCACAGCTGTCAATTTAGTGCAATCGCAACTGTGCAAAAGCCCTAGAGCAAAACTGCAAGTGTGTAGAAGCATGAATGCAAAACCGTTTCAGACAGCAGCGAGAAAAACAACTTTTCAATGTCACCTTTCAGATCATCCAGCCTGAATGGAAGCGGTTATTTATGCCATACGCCAAAACAGGCATATATTGCAGGTATCACATTTGCCAATTTTCCCTAGAAGTAACAAAATAACAACAAAACCAATCTACATGTGGTGTCACAGTATTACACCCAATAAGTGGGAATAATAACCCAGTGTACATCAATCAACCAAAAACATAAAAACAACCTGCATTTAAATAACACAGCAATGCTTTTGTTAAGCAATGTTAATTACCTCATTATTTAAGTTAGATCTGTGCTTGCATGTTTGTCAGTTCTTCGTGTAATGCAGTAATCTAGTGTGTATCACCTGTAAGCCTCAGAAATGTTAGAACTTCTACAAAAATACTGATGTTCATGTTGACAGCCCTCACCGACACCATCCTACTTGTGTATGAAGAGCAGGACGCTTACCAAAGGCGCCAACCCGCCATTAACCCACACAACCAGAGCAGGCAGACTGGCTACAGGGACAACATCCACCACTGACTCCCTTAATCTGTCTGAATATGACCCACAGCTGAAAGAGACCCTTATAACAGACTAATACATGTATTACAGAGTATGCATTCTGCACACACACACACACACACACACACACACACACACACACACACACACACACACACACACACACACACACACACAAGGGGTACACAGAGTGAACAGAACTCACAGTTGGAGCAGAAGCATTCCCTAAAGCACCACTCAGTTCACTGAAAGCACCTCGACCTCTCCCGTCCTCTTCCACTCAGCTCTCTGTTCTCTATTCGTCCCTTTGTGAAGTCATTGTCCTGCTCTTCTGTCCACTCTCTTTCTTCCTTTATGTCATTTCCCACTCTGTCTTTCTCTCTCTCTGTTTTCTCCTTCCTCAGTATGGTGTCCTGAGACCAGCCCAACCCAACACTACTCAACTCTCCCTCTCTCTGTCTCTCTTTCTCTCCACCCTGTGGGAGTGTGGGAGGAGTCACACCGCTGATGATGTCATCTCTGGAATGCAGCTGATGCGAGTGTAAAGGGTGTGTGAAGCTCAGAGAGAGAGAGAGAAAGAGTGATAGAGAGAGAGAGAGGGAGATGAACAGAAATATCAAAATAATAATAGACAAAGAGAGAGAACAGTGAAGCGAGTGAAATAATAATAGAGATGGCATGACACAGGTATAGGGGGGAGAAAGATATAGCAAGACAGAGGGAGTGAGAGACTGACAGAAATTGAGAGCAAAAGAGAAGACGAAGAGATCGAGAGAAAGAAAGTAAAAAGAAAAAAATGAATTGAAAAAGACCCATATTAAAAAAAAGAGAGAGACAGACTTACATATAAAAAAGAAAACCTACATGCAGGCGAGAGTGGGAGAGCAGGAGAGAGAGAGAGAGAGAGAGAGAGAGAGAGAGAGAGAGAGAGAGAAAGAGTGAGAAAGAGTGAGAAAAATACTAAGGGAAGTAGGTATAGAAGGAAAAAACTATGGGCTATATGCCCAGTTTATGTGGCCTGGTCTGAGGACTCTTAAAACTCTGTGTGTGTGTGTGCGTGTGTGCGTGTGTGTGTGTGTGTGTGTGGTGTGTGTGTGTGTGTGCATGTTTCTCTGTGTTCTGGTGAGCACTTCTGCATGCCTGATCATGTGAGCAACAGGGTAATTTGTGGACCAATGCGAAACAAGTATGAGTGTGTTGTTCTAGGAATGCGTTGCTGTCTGTGTGTGTGTATGTGTGTGTGTGTGTGTGTGTGTGAGAGAGAGAGCATTCATCATGTGACACTGCTGTATGCACTAATGAAATGGATGATTCTCTGTCTCAAAGCTGCTACTGATGTAATATACTGAGTCACTGAAATATCGCTTATATCTGCATCGTCTGTTTAGAGAGAATAACTGACACATTCAGGCAGTGTGTGTAACTTTCAGAAAAACACACACACACTATTTACCAGAACCATCAAGCAGCTGCACCACACTTAAACACGCATGTGCTTTAAAAAAGCTTTCCTTACTCAAGCTCATACCTTAATATGTGTTTGTGTGTGTGCAAGCTCATACTTAAACCTGTGTGTGTGTGTGTGTGTGTGTGTGTGTGTGTGTGTGTGTGTGTGTGTGTGTGTGTGTGTGTGTGTGTGTG
>JBBIGC010000029.1:5793377-5805983 GCA_037576955.1 Lepidarchus adonis
ATGGTTCTGAGGCCTCTCCAGACTCCACTGACGTTGTTCTGGTGGATCTAGCTCTCCATTTTCTGCCTGTAGTTCTCTTTCCCCTCCCTGATAAGTCTTTTCAGCTCCCGCTGCGCCCTCCTCAGCTCCTCCTTGTCTCCAGATCTGAAGGCCCTCTTCTCCATTTTCTTAACAAGACTCCAGGTATGCAAACACCTGACCTTAATTAGCCTTTTTGATGCCATTACCTGAGGGGTTTACATACCTTTTATGCAAGCAATATAAAATGTTTATAATACATATAATAATACAATTTATAATAGTTATCAATAGAGACATTAAAAGATCTGATTATTTTTGTCATTATTTTAGGCACATTATTTTTGTCAGTACCCTTGACTTAGATGAAGATCACCACATTTTATGACAAATCAATGCAGAAAACCATTAAATTCTAAGAGGCTCACATACTTTTTCTTGGCACTGTATAAATAACATACATAAAACAGTGATTGTGTTATTCACAGTGTCACAGTGTCATTTCCAGAGCTCTTCTATAATGTGCTAATAGAACTGATGTGTGCCGTTGTTTTGTCACACACTATTTCTTCTCTGTCCACAGGCTGTGCTTCTGGCTGACATATTACCAACTTTACTGATCAAGCTTACAGCACCATATTACATACACAAAGTACCTTATGGGTAATGACCAGCAATTAACAATAGAAATGAACTTAGCTGTATCCAACAGCGCAAATGTGACTTATCAATACATTTATGCTACACTCTTTAAACTTTAAAGAACAAAAAACTTGATTTTCTTTTGAATAATTTTGTTATTGACAGGTTTCGTGTTCTGATCTGTGTTGTCACGGCATCAGTTAGCTTCCTGGTGGTGTCATTTTCTTCGACTGTGTTGATGAGCATCATAGGTAACAAGTATATGAGTATTTTACAGTTTTTAATCACCTGTGCTGATGTTACTGACTAAATATAATTCTTCTGTTTGTAGGAGTTGTCTTTGCCAGTGTGAGTTCAGGACTTGGGGAACTTTCCTTCCTCTCCCTCACTGTCTATTTCAGCAAGTATGACTTCTCTTCCTTTACCTATTCACATCACTGTGAACACTAACTCTAATGCTTATGTAAAGTGCAGCAAGATTTTTTTAGGCATGAGAGGCAATGCAATATTATGTCATTTTTATAAAAACTTTCTGCCCCACATTAAAAGTTGTTAAAGTTGAATTACTGAACAAAATGCAACATTGATTGTAAACACTGATTCATTGTTTCAGTCAGTCAGTCATTCATTCATTCATTCATTCATTTATTAATAATCTGAGCCTTTATATCCCTGGGTTGCAAGGGGTGTGGGAGCCTGTCCCAGCATTCATAAGGTGGAAGACAAGGAAACACCAAGTCCATCGCTGGGCAGATACATATTTAAGCATACAGACACACATAGAGTAACTGTAGTATCTCCAATTAATATGACATACATGTATTTAGACCATGGAACAAACCTGTAGCTCCTGGTGCAACCCTATTTAGACTTAGGAAGTGCAAGTGAACCCAACATAGAACCCAAGCCCTTCTCACTGTGAGGTGACCGCACTAACTGGCACGTCACCATGCTGCCTACAGTGTAAAGAGAAAGGAAAAGAGAAAAAATACAAAGTTTTGTTCTGATAGTGATCAACATTTCATATAATTAAAAAATGGTTATTACCTGAAATAAAATGATAATTAATTTAAATACATTCATTTATGTATTCAATCATTTGTTTAAATACATTTATAATGCTGTTGTCAAATATCCTTTTTGAAGCTGCAATGCCAATTCTGTCTCCCATACAAGAGTAGCAAAATTTGTATAGCCATTTGTTTAATAAAATTTGGTGAAGTACAATAATAACTATCCGCATGACTATAGTTGTTAAAACAAATTATTTTTGGGTTCATCACGATGTAATTTTAGATCTGATTTTCAAGAACAGTACTACATTTCTTAAAAATGGTGAGATTTAAAAGTGACTTCCACCCAGTTTTTGGGGTCAGAGTGTGCATAACATTATCATCACCTGGCCTGATGCCAACTTAACCCAGGTTAGTCACCCAGATGCCTAATATTGGCTACTGATAAGGTTTTTTTTTGCAGTACATCATAAAATGAAGAGTGGAATAGTGGAGTATTGGTATTGGTTTTGTTTTAAAATCCCATACACAGCTTTGAGCATTAATTTCACTGAATTCCTTCCACTTTTGCTAGGAACCTAAGCTATTAAACATTCATATACATTCCTTAATTGCAGCCTCAATTTGAACTGGTTTGTTCTTTAATATGCTTATAACCAATTTTATTATGCAAAAGTTTAATGTAGAAATGTCACAAAATTTTTGGTATAATTTTTTATTCATGAAACATTTTGTTAATTATCTCCTGATGCTGATTATATTTGTACTGTACTGTGTTTGTAAATGTTTTTTTGTTTTTACCTTTTCTCCATAAGCAATGTGCTGGGAGGATGGGGATCAGGTACAGGTGGTGCAGGGGTCGCTGGGGCTTTTCTGTACTCTGCGTTCACACAGGCTGGTCTGTCACCTCGGGTTACACTGTTGATCATGCTACTCGTTCCTGCTCTTATGGTGTTCAGGTCAGACTAAGTGTTCTCAACCCCCTCTCTAGCAACCATATTGTTAGTTTGCTGCAGAATGTACCACATATGTTTTCTCTTGTCCTCTCAGCACCAACTTTAAGGAACCTTTGCTTTTTCTCATCTTGTTTTTCAGCTATTTTGTGCTACTGGTCTTTCCTCCCTCATTCCCACAGTGGAGGCCCCGAGACGAATATCAAGAAAGCTCCCAGGAAAGACGGCCCCTAATATGGGGTGATAACGATGAAGAGTATGTTCAAGAAGAGAGTGGAAAAGGTATTGTAGTATTCGTGCACACACAAGCCTTGGGTAATGCTTTTACTTAAGCTGCACTGTTAATTACACACAGTTAATCAATATCTGTTGTTTATCATCATCATCATACTGCCCTATGCAACAGCGCCATCACTAAGGTTTGTGATCGGTAAATAAGCTCTCAAACAAATCAAAAGTAGTTTGTAGTGTGAGCTTGAAGAATGATTGAAATTTAGTCAAACTGTTTTTGTCTGCAGATTTTAACAAATTAACAATAATTAATCATCTAAATTTCATTCACAAAGTGCCACATATGAACATTATAGCCTGTTTAACTTGCCTTCCCTAATGGTAACTGGTCTAGCTTCTAATATTACTTTATAATTTTTAATGATTTCTTATAAACGTAAATATATTCTTAATTTTGCATCCATATATTTTTCCTATTAACAAGATGTGACAATTGTAAGAGCAAACAAAGGGTAATACGCTATTTTAAAAAGTAACCATTACAAACACAATTTTCAGAATATTTTGAATATTTTCCAAAATGCAAGAAAAAAATATATAAAATCTTAATTCCTTATTAATCAGTTCTTTATTTAACAAATAAAGCACAACGAAGTACAAATAAAAGATTTTCCAAGGTTTTACTGACCAAATTAATTGTATTTTGTAAATATACACAAATTTAGATTTTGATGCCTGCAACACACATGAAAATGTTTTCAATAATGGAAAGAACTTGACCTTTTCACACTGAGATTATTTTAATCTTTTCACAGTATCATGTTCTTTATTCTCTGCTACCTTGCAACTTTTCTGGAAATTAGGTTTGACTTTTTTGTGCAATGAGCAGACTAGAGATTCAAGAGAGGTTTATTGTAGTTCAACAGTATGCACAGTACACAGAGATTTCCCATGGTGCATTTATGAAGAATGTAAAATAAAATATGTAAAATATAGAGATTAAGCTTACATCAAAATCTAAGGTAAATTACCCTAAAGACAAAAGCCTGTTACAGGCCGAGTTGTTGGATATATTTAAATATGTAAAAGAGACTTTTTGTGACTTTTGTGCCTGTTAAAATCTGTTTTTGCAGCTTCGTTTCCCACATATTTAAGATGAATTTATTGGAGTGTGTGGATAAGATCATTCATGTCTACGAGCTAATGTAAATCATTTTGGTGAAATTAATACAGGCTACTCTTTAACCATGTCACATTAGTGGCTCACAGATTTAGTTTTTATTCCATAATAAATCACAGGACTCAGTACATAATTGCCATTTTCTATTTGGTCCATTTGTGCAGATTTAATAAGATGTAATAAAGCTTCTTTAATTATATGGTAACGTATTTATATAACTGAGCTGGCCATGCTTTCTTCTTCCCTACAGAGGACGTACAGACAAGACCTTTGAACTTCTCAGACAAACTACATGTCCTAATAGTGAGCTCTCTGTGTGTGTGTGTGTGTGTGTGTGTATGTGTGTGTGTGTGTGTGTGCGCCTGCGTGCGTGTGTGTGTGCGTGCATGCAGGTCTTTGGACATTTGTATGTGTGGATTTTTATGTGCTTTATGGAGTATTTAACAGGTGTCTGTTACTATACTTACTATAAAAAAAAGTCAGAAAGCCTGTAAATAACAACAAAGTATAAAATCACTGCATGGTAACGTAACTGATTCATTGTTTTCCCCAATATCTTTTTATGAATTTACATGTATCAACTTCTCTTATTAAATAGGTTATTTTGTAACCTATTTGTAACCTATTGTGGGAGGTCCTCGACTTATGATGGGGTTCAGTTCCTCAACATGTGGCGTAAGTCAACATGTCTACTATGTTTTACACTGGGGCCATTCCTCTGTCTGTCCACCAGAGGGAGACATTCACCCACCTAAATCTTTGTATTGCTTTTTTGCATTTTATTATTGAAATTACTTTTATTTCCAATTTTTCAAAAAAAATGGGTTTGGGGCAGAGTCGTTACCCTGAAATTTCATAAGTCGAGTACATCGTAAGTCGAGGATCCTCTGTATACAATTGTCATAGCCTCATTTAAATATGACACCACTGTTTTCCTGGTGCTTCTGGTACATAGTAAGTTGTTTGCAAATCTAATTGTCATAAATAATCATGTATCATGAAAATGTAAAATGTAATATAATGTTCCTAAATTGTTTTACAGTTTTACCCCATTTTATATGTCAATGAGTATGATTAATGTGTGTGCGTGTATGTGTGAGTGATTGATCTCTGTCATTGTTTCAGGGTCTGTGGAGGTTTATTCTGCCCCTGTTTCTGGTTTACTTAGCTGAGTATTTCATTAACCAGGGATTGGTGAGTGCTCGGCAGCCATACATTCCTCAGTTGATGCAGCTGAACTACCTAGATATCTCAAAATAATTCATACAAGATTACCATCAAAAAAATGGCAAAGCACCAATCTTGTCAATTGTCTTTTTTAGTCAATTTTTAGTCCACATTTCACCTGCTGTACTGGGACTGAGGTTTATTGATTTTACAGGTCTGTTGAAGAGTCCCAGTATTCCATAATTTCGGTTTACCAGAAACACACGGGTTTAGACCTGTAAGCTGCATATTTTTCATCTTGCGATTGCCAGTGCTGTGTTAAGTTTAGACATGAATTATTAGGTTAGATGAAATGTGGTCTAAAATGGACAGGAACATTCAATAGTGTAATGCTTACCTGGCAGGACAGACTGTATCATTAAGGCAATTAGATGGATAACAAAATACCTAAAGAAATTATTTAAGGGACTAACTGTTTGACCCCAGAGCTTCCTTTGCTAAAAAAATATTATTTGATCATAAATAATTCTTTATTAACCATAGACTTTTATTATATATTTTCATATAGTCATATTTTCTCTTTTTCTCTGTATCCAGCTGGAGTTGCTCTACTTTCGGAATGGTTTTCTCTCCCATGCAGAGCAGTATCGCTGGTATGGTGCAGTGTTCCTATTTGGACATTTCTTTTTCTTTACTTTTTTTTTTTTAAAGACTGAACAGATGTTTGGGAGCCTCCCGTCAGTTACATGTTCTGTTGATTATGACATGGAGAGTAACACACACAGTGTACACCCTTTACCTAGAGCACACTTCTATATAAAGGGAGTACACTGTGTGTTACTCTCAGTTTTTTGGTTACTTATGTATAGGGTTATTAATTTCTGTGTATATAGATTACTACATGATATTCTTCTCTTATAGTCCCTTTTGTTATAAAAGCTCCTTAACACTTCAACTTCTCATTCGTGGGATAATAAAGGTTTATTCTATTCTGCACATTTTTGTCTGTTTGTTGAATTTAACAAATTAGAAAAACCAAGAAAATGTGTAAACCTGTGTAAAATTTGGGACATTAAAATTATCATTAAAAATATCTTATCTAGTGTGTTCAACAGCAAATAAGTGGAAATATGTCAATTAAAATGTGCAGAAATGTACCATATATTAATATTTTCATACTTATTTTTCACAAAATAATGTCAATTGACCAAAGAAATTATTATAGACAAAATAGCTTAATAGATGAGTAATTGTGTATGAATCTGTTCTAAGATTACTTCTATAAGTGTTGTGTGTGTTTGTTTCAGGTATCAGACTCTTTACCAGGTTGGTGTATTTGTATCTCGCTCGTCTCTCTTCTGCTTTAAGATCAGATGGGTCTGGCTGCTGTCTGTGTTGCAGGTAATAAATAAACAATGGACGATGTAAGTGAAAAGGAAAATACAAATTGGTTGTACAAATACAGTTGGTTAATTCCTCTCTCTCTCTCTTTCTCTCCCCCGCTCTCTCTCTCTCTCTCTCTCTCTCAGTGTGTAAATGCAGTTGGGCTGGGATTGGCAGTGTATTATCAGTTTTTGGGATCTGTGTGGCTGGTGTTCTGTATAGTCCTTTATGAAGGTCTGCTGGGAGGAGCAGCCTATGTCAACATTTTCTACTTAATCAGCAAAAAGGTATATTATCTTCCTTTTGTTGTGTGAATCTAACAGAGCATATAGCAAACTGTGCTTTCTTTTAATTACTAATTTTCCATTACAGACTGACGACCATGAGCGAGAGTTTGCGATGGCTGCATCAAGTGTGGGGGACAGTTTAGGTATTGCTTTCTCTGGAGTGGGGGCCTTCTTTGTCCACAAATACTTTTGTTCTCTGTGAGAGGACAGCACCATGGAGATACAGACTAAAGTGACTGACGAGTAGTGAACATTGGAAAGATTTAAAAAAAAAAATGTGCTTCCTAACTTTCCTTCACTTCTCAGGAATACATTTTGGTTCTAAATGTATTTTTTCAATAGAGAGTACTGTGGTTTACAGCATAATCCTGTTCCTTAATATGACACTGACAGTTCCCTGTGCCTTTTACAGATTCACATCAGATCTATTCAACCCCATTTACACCTGGTCAATTTATGTGATTTGTATCTGAATTGTATCCTGAAAAGGCTTAAGCCACATGCATTTACTCTTGATAGTCAATGCATCCATTCAGCCAGACTGAAATTTGATAACTTAAACTTAATAAATCAGCTTGTATTGAAGTACCAATTGACTTTGCTGCTCCAGTTTTATGTTCTTTTCACACAAGAAACTAGATTTTACACCACACGCATTAAAACACAGTTTATTGAAGCAAAACTGTGAAAAACCTAAAGTTAACAATGGCGGCTGCCTAAAGGGTAGTCTCTCCCATAAGCAGCAGAGCAAGGGGAGGTGCCATCACAGTTCTCTGACAGGTTTTAGTTTTTGATGTTGTTGAGTCCTAGAGGGACAGATGCATTTGCACTGCTATAATTAGGTTCTAATGCATTTGTGACCACCTTCTGAAGTGTTTTGTGCAATCAAATTGGTATTTAAATGCTTCTTAGGTGCGTTTACACGCATTTCCATGTGGCTTGGCCTTTATACTGTTACTTGCATGGAGTGGGCAGTTGTAAACAGAGGCCATGGTTCTGTAATCATTATAGTTTACTGTGATTTTTTTCCCAATTCCAACTCATGTAAATGCCAAGGAAAGGCAATTTGAATGAGCTGAAACACAAGTAGCACTTTGTACAGGGAGTATGGAGCCATGTGTGTGTCAACATTGATTGCTTATATGTTTTCTTTCTTTTTTTTAACTAGGGCTGGGATCCTTCAAGTTTTCTGCTCCCAGTCTGTCCTTAAAGACAGTTTATTACTTTAATTAACTAATCAATGTTTTAGTAATAATATTTTTTTGCATTTTTGTACTACGTGGAGCAAGGATAGCAATTGTGACCTTTTATGTTAACAATTGGGACCTTGTTCTTTTAAGACAGCTGCTGTTTTCCATTTGGTTTTGTATTGTATCTATTCCACCTTAAAAGAGAAATTCCAGTTTTAATCTTGGTTAATCAACCACATACATGTAAATAAAGTAATCGACATTGGTTTTATGTAAAGTGGTCCGCTTGAGAGATTCCCCCCCCCCACAGTGTTGGTGAAAGAGGGGCCATAATTTCTGCAATGCAAATATAGTGACTATCCAAAAAAACAGTGTTAAGTTTGTTACTTTGATATTTTAAAATACATTTACTATATAAACGTAAAACAGAGTCTAAGGCAACGTAAAACAGAGTCTAAGGCACCTTATTCACACCATTGCAAGTGTGTGAAATGTTCATTATTGTGTTAGGAGTTTCCATTTAAATGCAGGAGTCAATGTTTTACCATTAAATGGTGCTTAATGTTCATTTTCAGCATTAATTCGTAATGATCAAGTTGGCCCTTTTGACCACTTGCACAAAAATAAACTCTTTCACTTCAGTAGCTCTAATATACATACCCTGCTTTAATGTAATGTACATTTCTGTAATGACCATAATAATTGTTTAATTATTAAAGATGTAATGCTACTTTCTTGAGGTTCAATACACTGAATGTAATAAGACTCCTCACTTGGGAGCGCTACGATTTGCATCAGCTCTAGAAAACTGAATAATTTATTATAGTTTAGCAGGGCATAACATAAGAGACTGTTCATGTGATCATCCTTGGTACCACACCCCTCTGAGGCCTTGTTCTTTTGACCCTCCCTCTCCCCCTTCCCTCAGCAAAGGGCTAGCAGTGAAGTCAGCATTCTCCTCAGAGCATGTCCTGTGACACTGGGTCAGTACCAGCTCAAGTAGCAGCATCTTGGAGGAACCATGTACCTAATTACTCCAAGCTGGCCTTCTAGCTTATGGTTGGGAATGGCTGACTTGGTCCATAAAAAATCATACACATTCTTTACTTTTTGTGGGTGGTGTCTCAATATGCAGTGTAACAATAATGTTGTGACGGCTTTCTGACCCATTTCAGCAAAACTGTGGAACAGAACTGTTTACATTAAAGCTTTGGTTTGAGCTATGACTGTGTACTACCGTTTATGAACCAACTTAACCACAATACATCAACTCCCCAAATAAAACAAATGGTCAGAATTGTATAAGATTGGTTATTATTTTAATCATGGACACACTACTGTCAGCACATGATGCTAAATATTGGTCATTTGAAGAAAATGAGAAAGGGGATTAGGAATAACACCCACTATATTATATCTTTAACTTCATTTGTTCACTCCTTTGACAAATATATGATTAAATAGTTAATGGCATACAGTTAACATTTGCTCTTACAGGGCTATGCTTTTCATATAGATAATTATGTTTAATGCATGCATTAGGTTAATGTGTGATAGCCACACAAGCCATCTTGAACTTTATCCTCCTGATTGATTTATCATCATTGAGACTTAAACTGATCATGTTATCTTCAGCCTGTAGATAGTCTGTGTTTAATCAGGGTCAGAATGTTTTAAATCATGATTACAGGTTCAATACAAATCTGGTTTCTGCAACAAAGCAGAATTACTTTTATTGGAGGGTGCTTTGATTTGGAATTGAGTTGAAATTCAGTTCCAGGCTCTAGTGTAAAGAATGCATTTAAATAAAAGAACAATGCAAGATGGTTTGTCAGGCTAAAAATTCTAGTCCTAGCCTTTGTTAACAATCTGTGATGTGGTAAACCTATCTAGCAGGTTAGTACTGGGTGTTTTTGGGGGTAATGTGCATAGAAAATCTCTTTGTCTCTTTGAAGGCACTTCTCATTACCCTTAGTTACCAATGGGCATTTTTCTCCTTTGCAACAGTCTGCAGAAAATGAGAGTGACTGGCATACAGGCGCTGAGAAGAGTCAACGTCGATCCAGCGCACTTGGCCTGCGTCATCACCTGCTTGCAATGGCAGCTCACTTACACTGTTGCCTAGTGGAGAAAGACAATCACACAGTCACTGGTCTAATGGGCAGATCTGGAAACATTATGTGCCAAAGAAGCTTTTAAATTCCAATTTCAATGCCAAATGCTTCTATTCGTTTTTAACCATTACCCGTCTCGTCATGGAAATTAACAGCAACGGTCTCCATCCAGGAATTGTCGGTGTTTCTTGGGTCATCTACGTAACCTTTATACACCTGAAAGGAAGAGATTTTCTAATACAGTGCTTACAGGATGTTTTTTCAGGGTTTTTTTTCTAACAAATGTATTTCTGACCTGGAATCCTTGAGAACTGAAAAGCTGAGTGATCCGCTTATGGATCTTGTCCCTCTCTTGTGGGGAGGCCTGGAGAGAGTTCAAAGCCTCCTCTGAGAACTCCCGCTGCAAAGTTAGAGACACCAGCTCGCCTGGGTCCACCATACCCTAAACATATTAAACATTAGAAATATTAGAACCTTTGATAATACGCTGCCAGAGGTGAACTTCATCCAAAATGTACTATTAGTGCTTCAACAACACATACTGACCCCTGGGATGGCCCACTCTCCACAGTCTTTCCTTTTGATGGACACAAACTGCAGCACAGGAAGTTGAGAGACCGCATGAGAAACTTGTTGTCCTGCAGAGTCCTTCTTCCACCTGTGGAAGATAGCAGAAGAATATGTAACCATGTAAAAACTGCTTCATCATCTTGGTGGAGCTTGGAGAAAGCATGTGCTAATGCCCACCTTGCAAGCTCTGCTGCATCAAAGGGTAAATTATGACAAAACTTGGGCTAAATTTGCATTAAAAAGAGAATCTATTAAGAGGGGGATCTTTTATCAATTTGACAAACACAAACATTGCAGCAGTAGAAATGTTTGGCCATCAAGAGAATCACTTGGAGACACAAATGAGTCTACAATACACTATTGGTTATTCTACCTTTCAGGCTCATGAACGAAATGGTAATCCACATGGTTAGAGTAAAATGTATACGATTAAAATGAAAGTATTAAGTTAATTAAGTATTAACTTAAGAAAAGACTGGACCAAGATCTGTAAATGCTTAATGCATAGGGTCATAGTACAGTACCTGGTAACTATTGGATCTGCAGCATGGTTAGGACCCCACCTTCCCAGAAGACCCTGACCACTCACACCAGTTCTTCCCCAAGGATTACTGAAAAACATTGAAACGGAGTCTGAGACTGCTGTAGAGATTTTTGAGCCTTTGTTAAAATGTAGGAAAAAGAAAAAGTGCTTGGCTTACAGTGGTCTACCATCTTGTACGGTGTACTCTCCCTCATGGCTCCTTCTATCCACATTCCCATCAAGTGAGTTGAATTGAGGGGAAAATGAACTAAAAAAAGAAAGTGATATCAGTAACAAATATCGATAGAACAGAGGTGTAATTATATATTTTTTCAGGGTCAATACAAGTTCTGAATTCAATGTTTAATTCAGTTTAGAATATTCTGTGTAGTAAAATTTTCAGGTTTTTTTTTTTTTTTTTTTTTACAAACAACACATGAGAGGCCCTTGCAAAACATCCAGGGTGTATCTACACTATTTTTTTTCCCCAATTTCATTTTTCAATTTGAAATCTTAGAATAAAACTTTCCATGGGTGTAAGTAAGCAAATCGGACTCAGTAGCTGAGGGTATAAAATATGCCATAGTTACCTGATCTCTGGATCAGCCCAGACTGGTTTCTTCAGCACGGATGGTGCGGTGTAGTCCACTGGGCTATATTCAGGCCAGTCTGTTGCCCAGCTAACCTTATCATCTGGAACAAGGAAGCGGTGCGTGTTTGAGCCAGGGTAGACTGAGCAGCGGGCCTTGGTGTGCATGGTAGACGATGGCATGAAGACAGAACGTAATGTGCAGAGACTCTGAACTCTACTGCTAATGGCTTCACTGGTCACAGGAGAAAGAGCTTAGATCAGAGTGAGTCTATTATTCAGCCCCACCCATTTAAAGGAAGCTGTTCTACTGCGATTTTTGCCTTTTAATTTCCTGTGTAAACTGACCATTATTACAAAACATTGGGTGGGTTCTTATGAACAAAAACAACAACATGAACAAACTTTTGTTCTTCGAGAAAAGCATTCCTGTTCAAGTTGCCTTGAAGAATGCTGAGAAGAAAAAAAACACTTGGCCATCTCAAGATGGTTAAGCTAGCTAAGCCGATAGAATAACGTAGCTGGTTAATCAGCATGGGGTCTGTATTAGTTGAAATTTGATGGGTTGGCTGGACTACCAGCAGGACTAACATAACTACCAACTACCATGACTAACGTGACCAAGATGGACACCAAAAAGCATGACCAATATAACCAAGCTGGTCAACCACCATGACTAACGTGACCAAGATGGACACCAAAAAGCATGACCAATATAACCAAGCTGGTCAACCACCATGACTAAC
>JBBIGC010000029.1:5806083-5823273 GCA_037576955.1 Lepidarchus adonis
ACCATGACTAACGTGACCAAGATGGACACCAAAAAGCATGACCAATATAACCAAGCTGGTCAACCACCATGACTAACATGACCAAGATGGACACCAAAAAGCATGACCAATATAACCAAGCTGGTCAACCACCATGACTAACATGACCAAGATGGACACCAAAAAGCATGACCAATATAACCAAGGTGGTAAACTAATGTGTTCAGGTTGGTCGTGCTGGTAGACCAGCTAAACCATCAAACTGAAATGAAAATATACCCCATGTTGATCAACCAGCTCAGTCAATCTACCAGCTTGGCTACCATCATTATCTCAAATGGGTCTAGCTTGACTTTCTCAGCAGGGTTCTCTATTGTCAGGTTCTTCTGAGTTTGTTTTTGCAGGGTAACTTATGGAGAACATTCTTTTCACTTGTCATTCTCATTCTTGGTATTGAGAAACACCCATTGTTTTGAAATAACAGTCAGTGTACATAAGAATTTCAAAAGACAATAACTTCAATAAGCTGCTTCCTTTAAATGGGTAGGTCAGCTGTGAAAAACAACATTTAGGTATACTTTGTTTAATACTGCAATTACGCATCATAACCTTTTTGGGACACTCAGCGTTCACAATTACTTTCCTCATACTTTCAAAAGAGTGATTTAGAACATCACCAAAGCATTGAACAGTGGGATGTTTCCCAGTACTGCTTCCATGCAGTCTTTGAGATTTTGCTTATGCTTATGCACAACCTGCCAATATTCAAATATACTCAACCCCCACCAAATATTTTTATTAGAAATGGTATTGGTTACTACACAGCCATGATTACTTAAATTTGACTGACATTTAATAATGCATTTATTGCACTCATAAGAGCAGAATGTTTAGGTGCCAATGAAATATCATGATGAAATAGCCATTGGAATTTTCTGTCAAATATTAAGGAATAAATATACAATATAAGAAATTAGTACACAAATCCCACATTGGTGCATTCCTACTTCATACCACCTAACAACATTTCTGTCCCCTCAGTGGTAATGCCATGATTATGGCCTAGTGTCATACAATGCCAAATCGAAAACCTTGTCAAAACTTTGGCAAAAAAATGTTGTAATTGGCATTTATGAAGTGAGAATTGTCATTAGTATGGGGACAGACAACTGCAGTGATATTTGTACTTTTGTTGTTAATGGGCAGATGTTTATAAAAGAGCTGGTATATGTAACGTAAGTTGATCTGTTTACACTGGAGTCTCTGCCCTGGTCACAAACAACTGATGAAAATGAAGCACAGCCAATGGCTCAACCCCATCATGAGTTTTTGTGAGAAAAGAGACAACAACAAATTAAATTCAGACGCCAATATCAGTCCCCTGTGAACATGTTGTTTTCTTGAACTGAGAAAGTTTAAAAATGTATTTGTAATTTAAACATGATGAAAATAAAGATGGTGTGGTCCTCCTTTCTGTCTTACAAACAAAATTTCCAGTTAGGAATGTGTCACTACAGTCATAATAGTTTACATAGTATTATATGTTTGTAGTTATTATAGAGCTATATTCAGCACTCAAGCATTTTCTGATCTCTGTCAAAAAGAAAACCTTGTATTCCTTTTTTGCTTTTTTGTCATGTTTTCCATTTCTTGGCCATTTAAAGTGCTTTCTGCCCTTTACACTGTAGTAAGAATCACAAAAGGCAACTAGTGTATTATTATAGTACAGTATAAAAGAATTTGGGTCTGCTAGTTTTTTCTTGTATGTTTCATCTCATCAGATATAAAAAAATAAATATTCTCACACATATACTCACATATATTTAAGAAATTTAATTTAAGAAAGTATCACACTTTTGCCATATCACTAATTCCTACTTCCAGATACATGAGGTTAACACACTTGGCTTTTCAACTGCACATCTACATACTTGAGCTACACCCCTACATAGACACCCCTGTCTTCCTGCTTAAAAGGTCCAGAATTACAGTAACTGCTCTGATAAAGTTCCCCCTTAATAAATTAATCCTACATAAAATATTTCTTCCTTATTGTCACATCATCACTTGTCATTTGCGGATTCAGTTGAATCATAACTAAAAGAAAACTGACCAAAATAAAACAGGTGACCAGTAGATGTCGCTATATAAAAATGGATGAATGTCAAATGTTCTCGACAGAACTGATTTAAACTCGTTTCAATAAGTCACGGAAATGATTTAATGCTTTTCTAAACCCCGCTTTCTCGCTCATACTCTGTCATTTATATAGGCGTAGTTATAAATCTTAGGTCTTAATAACCGAAGAACATAGCAGCTGCCATCACAACACGCACAGTGAACCTTAGTTCATTTGTCCGTTACATACCAGTGTCCACCTGTACAACCTCCGAATGGAAGTCCCACGATAGTGAGAGCTATATGCACCGACCCAGGCCACAAAAATACTCGCTTCATCAGCCACAGCACCCAAAGCGGCAAAGCTGCAGTAACTAGGAAGTAAATAGCAGCCGCGGCATAAGCCCCGCCCTTTCTGCGACGTAATACAAGCGGGGCTTCTCGCTGCTTCAAAAAAAGGAATTATTTATATACGTATGCATATGTATAATAATAATAATAATAATAATAATAATAATAATATAATAATAATAATAATAATAATAGTTGTTGTTTGTTAATAATAATAATAATAATAATAATAATAATAATAATAATAATAATAATAATAATAATAATAATAATATTGCAAAATAATGAATAGAAATCCATATTTAAGGTACTCCTTAAAAAATATTTTCAGTTTTCCGGTCAAATTACTTTCTACTAATTTTTTGCCACTAATACAGTTAATAAAAAGGTGAAGAAGCGAATTCCATTCACATAAGAGAGCCCCGAGACACGGTAACCTTTAATTTGAACATTTATTGTTTAGAAATATTTTTTGTAGGGTTTATTGTGTTTATTGGTGTGTGTTTGCATTAATGTTTAAGTGAGAATCATTTGGGTAATGTATAATATTTTGGGGGTATTTTTGTGGGGTTTAGAGAAGTGTAAGGCTGTGCTGCCCTGTTCGTGAGTGGTGCTTTAGATAATAACTCTGTGGCTCAGCCCTCCACCTCCATTCGAGTTCTATGTCATACAGGCTCCGCTCTTCAACAAGCTCCATATTGGTCTATCTTTGACGCTAGCGTCCACTTACTGAGACAAACTTGAACAATTAACTATCCAACCAATCAAGGGAGCAAGGCGGCCCTAAAAGGCCTTGTCTCCCCTTGCTCATCTCCCTCCTTATTTTTCTCAGCGACTGACTGACAACTTGGACAAGTTTTGCATCCTTCGTGGACCCCAAGTAAAGAATGAAGCTGTGCTCGGGCTGCAAGGCTGCGCTGGACGAGGCAGGTAAGCACAAGAGGTGCTTCCTCTTCCTCGGGGGCAATCACTTGCCCGCTGATTGCTTAGAGTGCATTGGTCTACCCCAGGAGGAACATGCACGGCGCAAGCAATTTCACGCCGCTTTGCCCCGCCCCGGCCTGGCGCTGGCCCTCGCTGAAGTTTTGGCACCGAGTTCTGCTTGGCTAAGATGGAATGCCCAGCCCACCCGCCAAGTGCACAAGCTGTGACTGTGGCACTGGTGAACAACATGACCAT
The DNA here is from genome assembly GCA_037576955.1 of Lepidarchus adonis. Lineage (NCBI taxonomy): Eukaryota > Metazoa > Chordata > Actinopteri > Characiformes > Lepidarchidae > Lepidarchus > Lepidarchus adonis. Next base: position 5,809,711 of record JBBIGC010000029.1, read on the forward strand.
GTTGACCCACTCTCTCCATTCCATTGTCAATGGGGCTATGGAACTGCGCGAGGGCGAGCTCTCAGAGTTACGTCGAGAACTGGGCGTCTTCCTACGTGCTCATCAGAGTGTCGCTGTCAACACGGGATGCACTATTGCTACGGCCATTTTGGCCCAACACAATGTGTGACTGAGCTACTCAAGGCTCTCAGAGGCAGAGCATTACCCTGCAATCTCTGTTTGGTGACGCCATTGAGGACTTCTTTTGCCCAGCCCCAAACCTGACAACCTGTCTGTCTGCTGCTTTCCGTCCTCCCACTCAGCAGCCCGCTCCTCAAGCAGTGGTTCGTCGCCGACAGCGCCCACTGCCACCTCAGCTGCCACCGCAGCTGGCTTCGGAGGGCTCCTGTGGACCCGCCCTTCCTCCTCGATCTCTGACGCGTCTTTTCAATAAAAATCTGGGACAAACCCACAGAGCCAGCCATGACCAGGTGCGGCGCAACGACGGCAGAACAGCCAGGTCGAGGGAAGACAGCAAGAGTTCCCTGTGGGGTCGCCTGCGATGCTTTCGATGTGGGAAAGAGGGGCATATCGTGAGGCAGTGCTTGGCTCAGTTCCCGGAAGGCTGCCATCACCACCATTTGAAGCTCTACGTGTGGCGCTCACCTCAGCACTGGGCCATCCTAACTAAAAACATTTATTCTGGACACCGATGCAAGTGACATGGGGCTGGGCAACACTAGAGGGCAGTACGACTTCGTCTGTGCCTGAGGGGGAGGGGTTGTCTGTCAGCCCACAGTGGCTTCGAGACGAGCAAGCAGCTGACTCGAACATTGCGCTGTTGCTCCAGTGGGTGGAAACAAACATGTGCCCAGACTGGTCATTTCTGCCGCCAGCCGAGAGCTGAAAGCATTAATCTTGCAGTGGGAGAGCCTTGTTCTGCACGTTGGGGTGTTATAACACCGCTGGGCACGCAGGGTAATATTCCAGACAATTATACCACAATTGCTGCATGATTCCGTATTGGGGCTCGTGTATGACGCGAGGGGGGGTGGGCCATTATGGCAACGCGAAAACGCTGGTGCATTTAAGAGGGCGGTTCGACTGGCCGGGTTGCCATGGTGGCAAAGCTCTCTTCGTTCACCGCTGTGACAATTGCACAAGGCAAAAAGGGTTATCAGGAGTGTTGGGTGGGGCAGCCGATGGAGCGAGTTGGCGTTGATGTGCTGGGGCCATTTCCATTAACAGAGCAGGTCAGCTGTTACATCCTAGTGGCGATGGACTACTTCACTAAGTGGCCGGAAGCGTATGCGGTGTCTGATCAGAGCGCAGTGACCACTGCGTCTGTTTTGGTGAATGAAATGTTCGCGCATTTCAGCGCGCCAGACGAATTGCACAGCGTTCAGGGGCGGAATTTTGAGGCGGAGGTGTTTAAGAAAGTCTGTGCACGACTGGGGGTGCAGAAGACCCGCACCACCTCTCTGCACCCCCAGAGCGACGGGGTAGTCGAACATTGAACCTGACTTTAGCTACACAACTGGCCATTTTAACTGATCTGCATCAACGTGATTGGGATATGCATCTGCCTTTTGTGTTGTGGTCTTACAAGTCAGCTGTGCAGGATTCTACGCAGGCCACCCCTGCGATGCTGGTGTTTGGTAGGGAGTTAAGGACACCTGTAGATTTAATATTTGGGCCTCCCACAGAACCAGAGGTACCGGGAAAACCCAAGCTAGAGTACTTGGGCCACCTCCGTGAGCGCCTCAGGGTGGTGCACGGGCTCGCGCAGCAGGCTTCCAAGGAGGCCGGTCAAAAACAGCTGTTTGCTTATGATGTGTGCCCCTGCGGCCGGCACTTTGCAGTGGGGGAGTGGTTGTGGGTGTACAACCTGGTGAGGAAGGAGGGGTTGTCGTCCAAGCTCGCCTCCCACTGGGTCGGGCCCTGCACTATGTTGGAGCAGCTCTCTGAGGTGGTCTATTGGGTTAGGCTAGCCAAACGGGCCAGAGTGGTGGTGCTCCACAGAGACAGACTTGCCCCTTACCATCCCCTGGCACCAACTGAGGTGGGGGCACAGGGCCAGGACGTGCCTTCCCCCTTGCATGCCCCCTCACCACTTATACTATCTCCCTCTTCTCATTTCTCACCCCCAGGTTCTGGGGCCACTCAGAGGCGCTCGGGCAGGAAGCGGAGCTCACCCCAGCTCAGTCATTTGGGTAATGTTGGGGACATTTTTGTAAAGTTTAGAGAGGTGGAAGGCTGGGCTGCCCTTTTCGTGAGTGGTGTTTTAGATAAACTCGGCAGCTCAGCCCTCCACCGCCATTCGAGTTGTGCTCATTCCCTGTGGTGACTCTGAAAAAAGAGAGTCCGCTATTTTCTCAGCTCTTTTCAGAACCAAGACCAGAGCAATAAACTGCTACAGCTTGCTGTGTTTGAGAACACCATCTGGTGGTCAAGTCTCCTTATTGTATGCCTCGCTAAAATATTATGCTCGATCTTAATTTACTATATCAAGTTTTGTTTAAATTGTGAGTGCCATACAATATGCTGCTAATGTCATTCATACATTGACAGCTTGTGATCAGCTCATGTAATCATTTTCAGCAATTAAAACCGATAATCACACTTTTAGGTCTAATATCCATTTTGTGTTTTTCTCATCACGAGCTTCTGTGCTGTGTCCTGATTGGTACATTCGTTCTCTAACTAGATGATGCCAAAATAGCTGCTTCTCTCATTTGCTCTCTCCTGCTAACATATTCAGCTGTCAAGATGGGGATTTTTATTGATTTTTTAAAGTGTAAAATTAATAATTAAAAATCATGTTAAAATCTGATGCTTGACTTACAAAAGATGCTGATTCAAATATATATGTCTTTTGTTGCAAAGAATGAATCGACTTTAATTATGTTGTGTGATTTTGGAATGGAACTGTAGTTACTTTCCACTGAAAATGTGTAGTTCCAAATTAGAACAGCAGGGGAAGCGGTTTAAGTGTATTGAAGTTTTCGGTCTGAAGTCAATAACCCCAACCCTTATTCCTTACCATTAGAGTCGTTTAAACTAAGACTTATTCTTTGATTGCCTACATTAAGTCTCGTTACCTGTGTATAATCTTAATTCGCTGCATTTGACAAGTGATGCAGCTTCTTCAATACTAATGCTGCACTCTGAACTCCTTGGAGAAGGCCACACCTAAAGGAGACATGCATAGGGTTTTATTCATAATTTCTATATAATTTAGTCATTGAGATGTAACCATAGTTATTCAGTGCTCTGATGTGATGTGTTCTATTGTAGAGGACGGGACAGGCTCAGGTTTTCTTTAAGGTAGTGTTAATAGGAACCAGGGGTCATGATGTCTACTGTGCATAAGTAACCTTTTATTATTAATTCTGGATTTCCTAGTGAACCATTGGCATGCTTTCTGTTTGTTTTTGTAGCCTAATGTAATGTCAATAATCATAAAATTGTGTTCAATCTGGTTAGGGATTATCTGTTTAGAGTCAAAACCTTACCTCAGAATTATGCCTTAGGCATGATATGATTAATACTTAATTTTTTTATTTAAAAAATATTGTATGAAGGAGCATTTAGAGACATAAAACACTTTAGACGTCTCCTTCCTATCGGTGATGTGCAGAATACATTTCAGAGAATTTCAAGGCAAACCACTCTGATTTACTTTTTTAAATCTTTATGCCTTGATTGATTTGGAATTTAGTTGTAACCAGATAACGTCATGCATGTTTTATTAAGGCGTTTTTGTAGAAAAAAACAAACATTTTTTGCAGTTGTACATTTAAAATCACAGGCCTGCTGAGTGCTGTGGTTTCTTCCACAATACTTTAGAGTGGTGATTTTCAGTGCTGCGTAGTCCACATTTTCATGCAAGATTCTCTAAGTAATAATGGCATTGTGTGATTAATGTGCCACCACATGAACACTGCATGTTTGATCAAGGCTGAGGCAGATCTCTGGGCCTAATTAAACCACAGTGATTCACTGGCAACATTTCTGTACCTGCACATGTGCAAAGTTTACATAACATGTGAAAATGTCCCTGGGCAGCGTACAGAATCTGTCTGCTCGTGGAAAGCAAGAAAAGTTTTGTTCTTGCACCTGATGCGTTTAAAACGTTTATCACCGTCTGATCTCGACATCAAGCCACTTGGCCTAACAATCCAAACCGTAGGCGTCGCAGGTCTGCACACGCCCCGCCCAACGTCGCTCTGCTCGCGAGGGATCCGCGTCCACGCTCGCCTGCATAGTCTTTATCGAAGAGGAGGGGGCCTCGATTTATCGACTCCTCTTCGACCAAGAGGCAAGTGCAACGTTCAAGGCAAAACGACAGCGCCCACGAATTACACGCGTACACACGCGCGCAAACAAACGCTTTTGTTAACCTGAAGGCGGTGTAAGGCCCCCTCCCCGAAAACTCATTGATCCAAAGCAGCGGATTTGCGGAGCGATGGCGGACTCGGGCAGCAGTACGGCGGCAGCCGGAGCCGCAGGCTCGAATGGAAGCGCCGCCGGGGCCGGAGGAGCGGTGCCGCCCGGGGGAGCGACTGCAGCTGCGGGATCCAAACCCGGCCTGGAGTCCGTGAAAGGGCAAAATTTTGACGTGGGCCCCCGATACACCGACCTGCAGTACATCGGGGAGGGGGCATACGGGATGGTTTGGTAAGGGAGAAAAGTGTCTGTTAAAATACATGTATTGTTGCTGTTGTTTTTCTTTCAAACATTTCACCCCTGAATGCGGCAGTGAGGCGAGGAGTAGCTAGCGAGCTAGCTTAGCTTTGCAATCTGTTGGGAAGGGATAAACGATGCTGCTTTTATTGGATATTAATAAAAAACATATTAAACAAAAACCAAGCAGCGTTTTTAATGTTTTGCAATATGTATGTTGGAGTAATGCTTGGGTTTTTGCCACCAGCATTAACAAACTGCACGGAAGCTAATGCAGCTAGCTGTCACATTTGTTGCTCATCCTGTTAGCTAGAAAAACTAAAGTTTTTATCTCTAGCAACGATCTCTTTTCGTTTCTTCGTGGCGCAAACTAGACTCTAAAAGGTTTTTGAAGATGTAATAGTGATTTGCACGATTGAATTTGGATTACTTGCGTTCGTCGAAGCCCAAACACAAGCGTTTGTATAGCTGGTTAAGCCCAGGGAGCTAAACCTGCATGCTAATCCATTAGCGCTTAGCAAGTTGACATTTGTAGGATAGGCGTGGTTATGATGCTGCTAATTTGGCGTTTTAACGGGGAAGTGAGAGGGGAGAGACGTGGTTGTTTTGATGGTGAAATTGGCAGAGGTTCCCAGAGCTCAGGTTCTGGTTAAAATGACTGCTAGTTTAGGCAGTACGTCCTTAAGTAGACCGTAGCACTCGGTGCGCTTTAGGACACCTTAATTTTATTCAGCTTTCTTAATCTTCAATAGTATGCTACCGTCCTAATATTAAACTATGTGAGGCTTTAGTCCATTTGTAGAATGTCTTCTCACTTAGGTTCATCATCTGAGCCTGAATGTGAAAGCTCAGCCAAGAAAGATCTTTGTGTATTGTCACTACAGTCCAGGACTGTGATTTAAGCTGCATCACTAACTGAGATGTAAAAGCATGTAGAAGCCTGTTGTGTAGAGGTAGGGGAAATTCCCCCCAAAATTACTTCTTTCTTTTTTTTTTTACACACAACCATGATCCACAGGACAGGAAAGATGCATACCTGCCTTTATCACTGTCACGCTACTGATGTGGAGTACCTTTTTTTGGCACCAGCTCCTCATTCCCCATGCTGCTAGCTTGTGTGAATTGTTTGCAAGTTTAAGTTTTGAACTGTGTCATTAAAGGCTTTCTATAAGACAAGTGATATAATTTGGCTAATGAACACAGTCTTGAAGTATGTAGCCAGTTTTAAGTGAAGTTTGGTAAAAAGGTTAAAATTACCACAATCTTAACAATTCGCTTAAAAACTTTATTTTTGGGGTAAATTCTAATGCATGTATGTAAAAGGAAGACAAAAACACATTTATTATCTTATGAAAGATGTGGTATTTGGCTTGGTGCTATAACACCTTTAGAGTCAGTAGTGAGTACTGTTTGTTTATTTGAGCTCAAGCTGTGGTTCTGAGGGCAAGTCATGTAAACTTTTCTCTCTTCTCATTTCAAGTTCGGTCAAGAAACTTGGAATTTTGGTTCATACCTCATAATCTAAATAAAGTCTCAGTGGACTGATCGTTTCATTTCTGCCTTCTCATCTGTGCCCTCAGCTCTGCACATGACAATGTGAATAAGATCAGAGTGGCCATTAAGAAGATCAGCCCGTTCGAGCACCAGACCTACTGCCAGCGCACCCTAAGGGAGATTAAGATCCTGCTGCGGTTCCGACATGAGAATATCATCGGTATCAATGACATTCTGAGAGCGCGCCGCATCGACTATATGCGGGACGTGTATCCTTGCACAAATAGTCAGCCACGCCTGGAGAGGCAGGCTGCACTGCAATGAAGAGTCATGTTTCTAGCCTTTAACAGTCAGACTAAGGGGTGGGGTTTATAGAACTGAGGTTTTTGGCTAGTCAAGCAAATGCCTTCAGTGTTTTCTGAAGCTTTATTTGAAGCCAGGGCTACAGTTTTGCTAGAATGTGTTTTTTTTTTTACCCTCAACAGTATAAACTCTTTATTATTTAAATCATTAGTCTAGTGAATAGGAGCTAGGTCACTAATGTGGCTAACGGGTAGTACAAGCCTATACTCAGTTAGCTTTTGTGCAAACTTGCTTGCTTGATGTAATTTAATGACTTGCACTAATGGTTGTATCTGTCCATTATCCATTTTCGGTTGCACGGAAGCTGGAGCTGATTCCAGCTGATTATGGACCAGGGCAGGGTACGCCCTGGTCAGGAGGCCAACCAATTTTTTTTTCTTTTTAGTCTGTTTACTCTAATAAGTCCTGTGCAAAATATTTCTTGGATGATCAACCACTTTTGGAGAAAGTGGAAAATATTTTAAATTGTATTTGTCTGCTAACTAACACCAGCAAATGCTTATAAGATGTCCCTAGCCAGTCCTGGTTTGACTATCCCCAGCTGGCCTCTCAGCTGCTGTGAGACCTGTTAGTTCTTTGACTTCCTGCAGCTACATTGTTCAGGACCTGATGGAGACAGACCTGTACAAACTGCTGAAAACTCAGCAGCTCAGCAACGACCACATCTGCTACTTCCTGTATCAGATCCTCCGTGGGCTGAAGTACATCCATTCTGCCAATGTCCTCCACAGAGACCTGAAGCCCTCCAACCTGCTTATTAACACCACCTGTGACCTCAAGGTGAGTTACATTGCATAGACAATTATTTTTTTTTGTGTAAATGTGTAGTTTAATGAAAAATCAAAAGTACACAATTCCAATTTCACAGATAATAGGTTATTAGCCAGAAGTTTTCTGATATTTTAATTTTGCTTACTTACTTAGCTTGCCACTACAAATCCAAAAGACTCAAACTGCTTCTCAGACTTTATTAACAGTACAGGCTTATCAGTGTGGTTAAATTGAGGACTGGCTCAATGATGAGGCTAAGACAAGTTTATTTATATAGCACATTATCATACACAGAGGTCATTCAATGTGTTTAACAGAGATAGAATACGCCTAAAAAGCAGTATTTTATGACCATTTTTTTAAATTAAATTAAATTTATTATTATTATTTTGTTTTTATTTAAATTAAAAGACATACATTTAAAAAATACAGCTACTACATATGACATGCTGTTTTTCATTGGCTACATTTCAGAATATGTAAGGTCAAGTAAAATTGTTATTCTGTTCATCAGCCATTTTTAAAACTTTTTTTTTATTTGCTTCATTACAGTAGCTACTTTCTGTATTACACAATGGTCATGGTAGGAACACTATGCTGTTATTTCACGAAGGGAAACGTTTTTGTGTTGCCTTTTTAGATCTGTGACTTTGGCTTGGCACGGATAGCTGATCCTGAGCATGACCACACTGGGTTCCTCACAGAGTATGTGGCCACACGCTGGTATCGTGCACCGGAGATCATGCTCAATTCCAAGGTAAAGATTGCATTAAATGGGAAAGTATAATACTGTTTAAAGTTAAAATTGAATACTGCTTAAATATACAGAAGGGTTTAGGGTTGTCTCAGACCAAATAGAAAAGCCTGCATATTGAAGTTACAGTTAAATCCTTCACTTGCCAAGTTCACTTGTCTTGTGATGATTGCAAACGAAGGTCATTAATGACATTTTAACATGCATAAAATACAATTATATTTTGAGTACTTTTGTGCTTCTTTCCATTAATGATTATAATTTAGCTTGATGACCAGAACTGACCAAGTTTATTTTTACTTTGTTGGAGAGCTAAACAATGATTCAGAATGGCCCTTACCAATAATAATCTATGGTGTGAATAAAAGGTAACTGCCTTGATTTTGGTGCATGAATGCATGTGTTTTTACACCATAACACACTTTGTCTCTCTGACAGGGCTACACAAAGTCCATTGATATCTGGTCAGTCGGTTGCATTTTGGCCGAGATGTTGTCCAACAGGCCAATTTTCCCAGGAAAGCACTATTTGGACCAGCTCAACCACATTCTAGGTCAGCCAAAGTAACTGCACATGTCTTTCGTGTCATTTCACATAATCTCTACCTGCACTGTGATACAAAAACGTTGCAAGGAGTATTGCTTCAATTTACTTGTGATGCTTGATTTTAAAGCAGCTACAAGAAGACAGACCAGTATCAGGATAAAATACAGTGAATCATGTTGGCTAATTATGTTTATTTAATAAATGGCTTACTGTGCTAAACTAATTATGCACCAGATGGGATGCCAATTAGGTTTGCTAATGCTGGTGTGCCTGTTTTTGTCCATGCATGCTCTGCAAGTTTGCCCATGGTTTCAGAATTGTAGGTTTGCTAGTAAAGCTTGATCAGTTAAGTGTCAACTCTGTAGAATTTTTAAAAACGTGATTCAAGGTTCAAGCCAGAATTTTTATAATAAAAAGCAGTTGCTCTGGATTTGGTTAGACTTTACACTGCTTTATTATAAATGTGTTGTGCTGTACACTGTAATCAATTATAGTCAGTCTTTTTATTTGTTAAACATGAGTTAAATGTCTTGTGACCACAGTTTTAAGGTGAGTTTACTGTCATTATGACAGTAGGATAATCTAGTACAGTGTTCCAGTAAGAGGCTAGATGAAATTAGTCTCCCATGTTTGTTTTTTGCTTCCTTACGTTCTTTTTGCCAATCTGCTGGACCCATTATGTGTCTTTTAATATGTGTGTTTTATGCTAGGTATCCTTGGCTCCCCCTCTCAGGATGATCTAAACTGTATCATCAACATGAAGGCCAGGAACTATTTGCAGTCCCTGCCCCAGAAACCCAAGATTCCATGGAACAAGCTCTTCCCTAAAGCAGACAGTAAAGGTATGTATGCTGCAAAAAGAGAGATTCAAAATATTTGCACTACAAGTCCACTTCTAGATGTGTTTTTGTATATGACAGTTTTTTTTTTTTTATTGGGATGATTTTATGGACTAGAGACCTAAACAGTAGTGTCCTAGTGGTTAGGACCTTGCCCTTGCATTCGGATGATGCGCAGAATGTTTGCATGTACAAAGCTTCAGAAGCCATTCTCATTCAAGATGATTTGTCACTTTGTACAGCACAATTTTGGGACTGCTCCATTACCTCACTCCCATAATGTACTTGAATTAGGGAATTAATACTCTGTATATACTCTTTGGACCACACCAAGGTTTGCCTGAAATGAAATCCCAAGGCATTGTTTTTTAGGATAACCAGGAATCAGTGCTATAAACTACTCTTTGGGTTGAAAATAACATTCACACAGCTTTCACACAAATGTATTTGGCCCCAGGTTTGGGGAAAGGAAAAACCACTAGTGTGAAAATGCCCTAAAAAGCATTTCCATTGGTGATTTCTTTGCCATTTAAAATGCCTGGGCTTAATCTATACCTGGAAAAATGTCAACTTTAAATCCTTTAGAGTACATCATGCTAAACTGTGATGTCCCTTTTGTATGCTTGCTGTAAATCAACCAAAAATATATTTAACAACTCTCTCCAGAGACTATAATACCTATAATAGGAGTGTGTGTATAGAAACGGAAAAGATTGATCTTGTTGATATGGTGAAGTAATATGCATTTGAGTAGTAAATAAGTATATATTATAAAGGTTTTTTTGTGTTTGTGTTATTTGGGTTTTTTAGTGTATGTGTACATTTGTGTCTGTAGGAGTGTGGGGGAGTGAGAGCTGGGGAGGTGTCTGTGAACAAATGGTGTGGAGAGATGTGAATGCACTGTGTAAATGTTTTTGGCACTACTCTGTGTTTAAAGACATTTGGGTATATCATTTGTAATTGTGCTTGTGTTGCTTTTGCCACATGGATGCATTTGTGTGTTGGTTGTGTGTGTGAGAATAAATGCTCTGACTGTTTTGAGCCCTTTGTGAAATGACTCTCATGCTTTATCCCTGTTTAGCTCTGGATTTATTGGACCGCATGTTAACCTTTAACCCAATCAAGCGTATAACTGTGGAAGAAGCACTGGCCCACCCTTACCTGGAGCAGTACTATGACCCAACTGATGAGGTATATATCACTCACCAATGTGCAATGTGTCTCACCCTATATTTAATTATAAAAATATTTTCTTGATTAATCTGTAGTCAAGACTATAGTTGAGATTTGGATTTTTATGTAGTTCTAACAAGCTGCCATACTTGCAATCTCTAGAATTTGTACGCATTTTCAGAGGCTTTTTAAAGACCCTCCACTGATTCCACCCATTTTCCTGTGATGGGATACAATCTAATGCCTAATATTCATGACCATTTCCTCAAAAGGAAATGCAAAAAAACCCAGCAAATTTATTAAAAATGATATAATTAAATTATTTTTAAATGATTAAAAACAAACAAAAAGGGACTTTTCAAATTAATTTTTTATTAAAGTTAAGGTTATTTATGAAATGTAAATGTTTTTATTTTTAAGGGCATTATTAAAGTATTCAAACAAAATTTGTAAGCTTGTAAAAGGCTGTTCATGCCAGCCATAGTTACTCTCCTTTAATAATTGATTTTAAATTCTCATCATTTGTGAATATCAGATAGGGAAGTCCCTGCTGTCTTTCATCACAGATGTTTACACAATTCACTGTAGCACTTGAGGCTGCAGTAACAGTGAATCCAGCAGTTGAATGAGAGTGCACTCTATTGATTCTTTATATAAATTCTTGGTATAAACATGATGAATTAGAATAGATGCTGACGTAACTAGAATAATGCTACATTTGTAAGGTTAACAAGTAAAAAATAAAAATAAATTTAACAAGTTAAACAAGGTGTTTTGCCATTTTAAATAATCTTTTATTAAATGTGAATTTTGGTTTGTTGTATTTAGCCGGTGGCTGAGGAGCCCTTCACCTTCAACATGGAGCTAGATGACCTTCCTAAAGAGAAGCTGAAGGAGCTCATCTTTGAAGAGACCGCACGATTCCAGGCTAACTACCAAGGCTCCTGAGTGAAACAAGGTAAACTTGCAACACTCCCACACCTGCACCTGAGTATATAAAACACACACCAGACATATGTCCTTACAGACTGAAACCTTTACCCAGATTACTGAGACCTTTCCTGGATGGGTCAAGGAAAGGATAAAGCATTAAATTAGTAAACACAGCAATGCTAAAATTCTTAATATCTCCATATATAGTATCTCACAGAAGTGAGTACATAATATTGTTCATGGGACAATATTGAAGATATTACACTTTAATACAATGTAGTCAATGTACAACTTGTATAACAGTGTACATTTGCTGTCCCTTCAAAATAAATCAGCACACCGCCACTAACTTCTAAACTCTGGCAAAAAAGTGAGTCTTTTAGGCATGGAGTTCACTAGAGCTTCACAGGTTGCCACTGTAATCCTTACACTCCCCCATGGCAACATCACATTTCTGGTGGATGTTGGAGACCTGACAAGCAAGGGTCACTTGTCTTTGTACTCCTCACCTGGTTCCTGCCACACACACTTGACACTATCTGAAACAATTTTGTTTATCTTGGTCTCATCAGACCACAGGACATGGGTCCAGTAATCTACGTCCTTAGTCTGCTTGTCTTCAGCAAACTGTTTGCTGGCTTTCTTATGCATCATCTTTAGAAGAGGCTTCCTTCTGGGATGACAGCAATGCAGATCAATTTGATGTAGTGAGCAGCATATGTTCTGAGCACTGATCAGTGACCCCTCACCACTACAATCTCTGCAGCACTTATACGTCTATTTTCAAATGACAACCTCTGGACGCTGAGCACATGCACATTCTTTGGTCCTCCATGGTGAGGCCTGTTCTGATTTGAACCTGTCCTGTTGAACTGCAGTATTGTCATGGCCACCATGCTGCAGCTCAGTTTCAGGGTGTTTGCAATCTTCTTATAGCCTAGGCCATCTTTATGTAGAGCAACGGTTCTTTTTCAGATCCTCAGAGAGTTCTTTGCCATGAGGTTCCATGTTGAACTTCCAATGAGCAGTATGAGAGAGTGATGACTCCAAATTTAACACACCTGCTCCCTATTCACACCTAAGACCTTTTAACACGGAGTCACATGACATGGAGTCGAGTCACATTATCTACATTATGAAACTACAACAATCATCTGCCAAAATCAAAATAATAAGTTAAAAGAATAAATAATAATCGGACCAGATTTTTTTGTTTAGGGAAAAAATAGGTTATTGTGAGCCCTTCATGTGTGTTTATACTGGTCTGGTGAGATAATAAATGGAATGCATTGCTACTGTTCAGTTGGAAGCGGAACAAATGTTTCAAATGAATCATGCAAATGTCGGCCATCTTTTCACAACCCTCCTCGCGTATCCTTTGATTCCAACTGTATCCCTTTATTCCAACATGATTCCAAAACTAGGGGTGCACCAATCCAGATTTTAAAATACTGATCCAGACAATTGAGCTTTGGGCAGTTGACTCCCTATCTGATACCTGTGTTTAATTATTAAGGATATTAATTGGGATAATTGTTTTATATGTAAGGCAACATCAGGCTTGGCCTTCCTAACTTCATAAAGGAAATACAACAACACTATATACCTGTTAAATGAAAAATGTTAAATAAGCAATAATCACCATCAACTTGGTAAAAAAAGTTTGTATGCGCATATGTACAAACTCAGAACAACAGGATTGTGTACTCCATGAATGTGCCTGTTGTTACTATTGTCTGATTCAGCTATTTGAGCCAGTATCAAACTGATATCAGATCATTGCAACCCTAGACAAAACTATGCCAGACCAATATAAATGCACTTCAAGTCTGTACTCAAACCAAATCTATAGAACCCCAATTTAAGTCTGTGTCAGGAATGGCAACCTTAAGTGATCAGCACTTGAAGCTGCTGAAGTTCTGGATGTTTGTGTATTCTTTATTTTACTCGTGTTATTTTTGTCTCCTTTCTTTCTTTCTTTCTTTCTTTCTTTCTTTCTTTCTTTCTTTCTTTCTTTCTTTCTTT
>JBBIGC010000029.1:5823373-5833447 GCA_037576955.1 Lepidarchus adonis
CCCCCCCCCCCCCCCCCCCCCCCCCCCCCCCCCCCCCCCCCCCCCCCCCCCCCCCCCCCCCCCCCCCCCCCACCCACTTACCATTCTGTTGGATTATTGTATGTCAGATCTGTTTGTACACTGTAATTTGAACCTTATCAGTTACAAAATGTGTTTTGTATGTTGGGAATTTCTATTTGAGTATCCAAAAAATGTTGTCTCTAGCTTTATTACTATTTTTCCCCTTTTTTTTTAAAAGACAAAAAACGTGATGAGCTTGATTACTTTTGGTTTTTTGGCTTTTGTGAAAGAGGTCTTGCTCAGATTGTGACATGTATCTTGCTAGCCAATGGGTTGATTATAAAAATGGAGAAACGGCCAGGCCAGGTGAAGGGAAGAAATGGCAAGAGATGTGGAATAGTCTCCTGCCTTTTACCTACTGTACAATATCTGATTTCCGCTGATAAGATTCGAGATGCTTTCTCGCCAGTGCTTTTGGAAAATGAAGCCATCAGTATCATCAAAACTGAAATGTCCTGTACACATTCCTTTCTTTATATTTCTCTCTCTCTCTCTCTCTCTCTCTCTCTCTCTCTCTCTCTCATTTGTTTTCTCTTCACTCCATTTATGCTTGGTGTGGTGTTTTTCTTTTTCACTATTCATTGTACATCCTAACAATGGTTGTCATTGGTTACGATGGCTACTGTTGCCATGGTGTCCCATCCTTTCTTCTTTTTTTTCTTCTCTTTTACATGAGCAGATTTTTAGCCGTGCTTTTTCTAATACTGCTCCCCTGAAGCTTTTGTTTCTCTTGCTGTTTTTATGTTCTACATCATTCCTCCTCCTCCTCATTCTATATCTCTTTCTCCTCGCTCTTTGGGGGTTGAGGAAACATAGCCAAGCTGAATGCTTTCAGAGCCATAGCACATGGTCACCACCCCTCCCTCCCCCTTACGTGATGTCAGATTTTTGAAAGGGCTTTTCCACAGGGCTTGCTGACCTCATGCCTCTCTTGCCTGTGATTGGTTGACCTTGTGTTTGTGGTCTGTGATTGGCTGACTTTTGCATGTGCCATTTCACAGGTGTAATTGCTACTGGCCCCTCTTTATAGAACTGTTAACTTTTTCTGCAAATGGTCTATGTCTTGACCCAGTCAAACATGGCATTGGCCAGTCTTGGTTAAGGAAAGCACGCTCCAAGAGGAGGGGTGGCAAAATCTGGAATGGCATGGGATGTATCTGTTTTACTTTAAAGGCTTCATTTCCTGCGATGAAAATGGTAACACTGGGTACAACAGCGCTTGGAATTTACTGTTTAATTGTGTGAGGTGGTTGTACAAGAATAAAATGCCAAATCAACACAGTTGCTCTAAGTGTTGACTTTGTTTGGCAAAAATGCTAATCTAAGTTTACCTGATTAACATTTAAATTATGGGAATTTATAGCACTGTTTATCAGTGAATGAAATTTCCGTGGATAAGTACAGTCTTCTGCAGATTTCGCACATAATGTTACTCAATCTGTGCACCTGCACTTTGTTATGAACTCCCCTACCCCACCCCCAAATTGTTTCTTATACCAGTTGAGGGATGGATACTCCTTCAGTCTCTCTTTGGTCCTCATTTTTTCAACCATCTTGCATCCTTGCACTTCTTTCCTATATAGCACTCCGTTTTCTTCTCTTACACCCCCCCCCATATCTGCTTTGCTAGCGTGTTTATGGGACAGGAAGGCACAGGCGGCATGGCTGCATATGCACCTGCGTCTCGTGTCTGCATGCCTGTCTGTTTCAGCTTGGAGCTGCTCTTCTCTGCTTGCCCTTGAGGGGGGGGATGATGCCACACGCTGACCAGAGGGGAAACAAATCATTTACCAAGGAAAAATGTTCTTTATTATGCTGTGTTGTTGCTGATGTAATGCTTATTTACAAATGGGACCATAGGGACTGTCTACAATCGTACGTACAATGCATATTATGTCTCACGTGTGCGCGCATGCACACACACTTGCAGATATCACAAAAACAGTATATGATTTGAAAAGCCTACAAATGAGTAATGTCCTTTTAACGGCTGTTCTTATAGTTCTTGCTGTTATTGGTGAGGTGTTTTTTTTTTTTTTTTTTTTTTTGTGTGTGTGTTTTTTTTTTTTAAGAGATTTAAACTTTTTTTAGTAAATTTTTATTTGAATTTTTTCCTCTCTCTTTTTTCTTTGGGTGTGCAAAATTGGCTTTGTTGTCTCTTGAAAATCTGTTTTCCCCCTTAATCTTATAAGGACTTATTTTAAAAGATTTAAAGATTTTGAGTAGATATGTTGAGATATGAACCACGGATGGTTATAGTGTATGTACATGCTTTATGGGTATTATGAATTAAACAATTAACAAAGAAACTGAATTATATACATATATTAAATAAACTTCCTGATACTGTCAAGGATGAATTTGTCATTAATGTGTTGGTGTCCGGTGGAAATATTCTTTAATATTTTTTAATGCTGAAAAAGCAGTCGCCAGCCCTTTTTAATACAGAATGTCTGACTTGATTTAATAATTATGTTGGTGAAAAAAAATGTCTTCATGTAGTTTTACTGCAGAAAAAAAACATTCTTCCCCTAATGAAAAAAATTAATGGACCAACTTTGATATAGGCTAAACCTAATACAATGTGAAATTAATTTGGTTCAATTTGTCAAATGATGGATTACACACTGACTGTGAGGTTGTAAATGTTCATTTATTAGTGCTTTATTGAAATGAAGAAAAAAAAAAAGATTCAACCTGACTCATAATAAGAGAATGTAGGCCACCACTGGGGCTCTGAGGAATAATTTAAAGACCCCTTTTTATAGAGAACTTGACTAAGTATTTCCAGTGGCAAACAAATGTATATAAGCATATTTTGCATTTGTCATAAATACTGAACTGTGAACTGATCGTCTTCCAAGTCAAGGGTATTGACAAACCTAATGTGCCTAAAAATAATAACACAGAATCTGATTATCTTTATTGAGATCAACCATAAACAACAACTATTGCTATTGGGGAAAAGTATGTGAACGCTTGAAAAAAAGCTAATTGCTATCAGATGTTAGCATAACTGGAGGTTTGTTTAAAAAATGAATTTGACTAATAACAGCCAATCAAAAATTTCGGGTTTGATCAACACAAGAAGAATACGCTTACGTGAGCCATGCCTCAGCCAAAAAGAGCCATTGCTGCAGGCCTGAAGTTTGTTAAAGAGCACACTGACAATCCAAGTGGTAATGGAACATTTTTAGTGGACTGATGTAACTAAGGCTGAGCTATTGAGAAAGAACACCCAGCACTGCATATCATCATTAGAACATCATTCCAACCATAAAGTATGGTGAAGAGAAAATGTGACATAATGACTTTTCATGACTGCTGACTTGATAGATGTCCAGAAGACAGTCATGGACACAAGGAGGGTAAGCCACAACAGGTAATTGTTAAAGAAGCTGGATATTCAGAGTGCTGCATATTCATAGAAATTTGACTGTATGGAAAAAAGTGTGGTAAGAAAAGGTGAAATTGGGACAACCACAGCCCTGAGAGGATTGCCAAGCAAAATCCATTCAAAAATATGCTGTAACTTCACAAGGAGTGCACTGAGGGTGGAGTCAGAGCATCCTGAGCCAGAGACACCATACTTACCTGGGCTAAGGAGAAAAGGCACTGGACTGTTACTCAGTGTCCAAAGTCCTCATTTCAGATTAATGTAATTTTTTAAAATCAAGGTCCCAGAGTCTGAAGAAAGATTGGAGAAGCACAGAATCCACTTTGCTTAAAGTCTGAGTAAGACTAGACCCTGCTCTGTCTGCATGTTTTGTAAGACTGGACACTTGCTCAGTCTGCATGCTCTGTAAGACTGGACACTGCTCTGTCTGCATGCTCAGGTGTGCTTAATTGAAATCAGGTCTGGGGAACAGGCGATCCAGTCCATACCATCAATGCCTTTGTCTTGCAGGAGCTGCTGACACACTCCAGCCACATGAGGTCTAGCATTGTCTTCATTAGGAGGAACCCAGGGTCAATTGCACCAGCATATGGTCTCACAAGGGGTCTGAGGATCTCATCTCTGTACCTGGCGAGCACATAGAGCGCTGTGTGGCCCCCCAAAGAAATGCCACCCCACACCATTACTGACCCACTGCCAAACCAATCATGCTAAAGGATGTTGCAGGCAGCAGAACGTTCTCCACAGCGTCTCCAGACTCTGTTACAACTGTCACATGAGCTCAGTGTATCAGCCATCCACTACCAAAACCCCTAAGAATAGTATTTGACTATTCAGCCCTTCTGTATGTCTGTCCACACACTCACTCAACCACACTTGCCAAAACTGAGAGTGGGCCTCGTAAACTGCCGAGTGTTCCAAAAACAATTTGAGAAAGTTTCAGCCTGCCTACTAGAGGCAGGAACAGAGGCGTATATTTAGGGGTGTGAGATAAAAACAATATTAACACTTTACTGATCAAAATTATAACTCATTAGTAATCAGAATTACTTGTTAGTTACAATACCCCAATAGTAAATATGGTTTGTCATGAGGGTGATTTGACATCAACCCTTTTGGTGTGTCTTGACCTTCAAAGGCTGCCGAGTTCTCAAAACGATTATAAGATAACATCTAGTCTGCCTACCAGATGCACAAACAGTCAGACAGCACCACACCGGCAGAGCCGTTTCAACATTACAACCTTCTCTTTAGTAATGTCTTTATCGCTCTACTAGAATGTAGCCATTTTTACAAATGGAAATGATTTCCCCACCATCCACACTCTATACTCATACTTCTTAGACAAACCCAAGTAATTTTCATCGGATCGAATCACTTCTGTGATCAAATTGCTCCAGACTCACTTCAGACTTTTGTGGAAAATCTCCTATATTTTGCGTTAATTACCTGGTAACCCTGTCTAGCTATTTACCCTAAACAGTTTGTTTGTCTATTTACTCTTATTGTCTGTTCACTTTAGAATGAGGTTTTACACTATAGACCTAGTTTTTACTCACATTGTCTATTCACTTGTATTGTAATTATTTAGCTAATTATCTGGCAACCCTGTCTAGCTAGCATCTATTCACACTAAACTCATACACTCTGTATTTTAGAGTTTCGCAGTTTAAAGAGTTTAACTAACTCTTTACTTCACTTGTTGAGAAAATTATGAAACTTTGACAGTCTCTAAACATTTTACAGTAACTCTTTAGAGAAAATTAGGCAGTTTTTGACCTAGTTTTCTGGCATCCCTGTCTCCCTAACTCCTGTTGTTATCCAAGTTGCATTGCAACATATTTTCACCCTTTTCTTTACCCATTCTGCTGGGTCCTGAATGTGGCTTTGCATCTGGGTTTTGTATTTCATACTGGATACCTGACTTTACCCATTTAAAATTGCTGTTGCTTTTTAAGGAATTTGTAATCATCCAGATTTCGCCCTGTGCAGTTTATCACGAACACTAAAGGTTATCTATTCTGGATTTCTGATATTAGCCTTTTCAATGACTTTTAGTTTCTGTCTGGCTTTATTTTTCTATTTCTGATACTCTTCTGGTTCAGTGTGTGCACAGCTCTAGCCACCATTTTGAGAGTCCTAACTTGAATTAGATTAGATTTGAATGTATTCATGCCCCACGTTGGGCGCCATATTTGGAGATTACAGGACTACTCTTTTATACCGTAATTTCCGGACTATAAGCCGCTACGTTTTGCACAAGCTTTGAACCTTGCGCTTTATAATCCGGTTCGGCTTTTCTGTGAAGTTTTCATGATTTTTGTGATATCGTAAAAGGATTTAAAATGGCAAAGATGAGCATTTACAAGCATAGTACTCACAGTTAAGCGCTACTCCCCAAACGTTTGGTGAACTAGCCGCAACCTGCTGCTAAGTTATCCCTCGCCACACGAACATGCGCGTTCGTCTCCATTTCAAAATAAAAGCGTTTGTCGAGGCGATATTTTCTAAGTGTAACATATTATAAGTGAATTCAAAGGTAAACATGCTAATTTTGATGCTAGCAACCGATTCTCTGGACTGTCTGCTCAGCTCCGTCACTCTGCTGGTTCCTACATCTTAGCCTGAAAGGTAAGCCAAATATTTTTCTGGTGTGCTGTAGGTTATTGTTATACAGGACATTTGTAACTTGTTTAAGCAGCACAGTACATGTTTCGAACTTGTAATTACCGGTACTTGCACATATACGTTAAAAGTTATGCAAATATGTACCGAACTCAAAATGTTAATAAAAAGAATGTGTTCCCAAACAGTCATCTCTTTCCTGACATACCCTGTTGTGCATATTCTCTTAATATGATAATTAAACATTAAAACACCTGCGGCTTTTAGTCCGGTGCGGCTAATTTATGAACAAAACAGGATTTTCCCCTAATTTTAGCGTGTGCGGCTAATATTCAGGTGCGCCTTGTAGTCCGGAATTTACGGTAATTAAATAATTTGGTTGAAATTTGTACTCAAATGCTTTCCAATCGATATTATTTCACGAAAGGCTGCCTCCTCTGGCTGAGGTGAAAAAAGGGTTAAAAAACCTTTTCACCAACAACTGGAAGGACTTTATGTTGCGTATAGTCTTGACATATCTAATCTCTTATCTAAATAATGCTTTTCCACACAAAGAATCAGTCGGAAGGGTATTTGATATTAAAAACAGAAGAATCTTTTACTTACAATTTTCAGAAGTTTACAGAAGCAGGTGAACCGAGTCATCGTATATGTTCAGGATAGAAGTCTCCTCAATCCCAGGGTTGGGTGAGGGTCTCGTCTATGTGACTTATCATCAGTTCCTGACCAATTCCCCCAACTGCTCTGGGTTTTATAGGCTTGAGCCCCTGTCCTTAAAGAACATCAACAATAATCTGTGTTTTAGGGTTAGGGTTAGGGTTAGGTATCTTTGGTCGTGCTAAGCTATTTTAATGTCAGTCAAAACTATGTTTAGACTATTTATGGGCTCCCTGTTCCTGGAAAAATGTCAACAAATGAAATGTTTAGACTAAAAAGTCCCTTAAGCTGTCCATCTTAGCTTGTATACTTAGCTTATGCTACGTCAATGAAAGCTGCTGTTTTGGCTAACTTAGCTTAGTCTTCAAACTGTCCCTCAGGGAAACTAAATCCCAATTATGAGGATGGTTTAAGGAAGTTTAAGACCCTCTATTGTAGAAACTGTTTACACTTGATGTCTATTTTGGTGATTTTCTGACTGGGTGTTATTTTCTTATACATTCCATGGATGGATATTAACAGGGTTCCAAGTAGAGCTTCAACATGCTACAAAAAGAAATAGGAGTGAGAAAAAAATGTTTGAGCATGCAATTTATTGACAATTTACAGCGCTTGAACTGAAACAGGTTGTTTCACAGCTGATCAAACTCTTAGGACCACATTTCTTTAAAAGGCCAAATTTGTGCAAAAATGTGGATTCATTACCATTTTCTGTCAGGTTCACACTGTCATGACGTTCTAATGGCAAAGGCAAAAAAACTTTCCCTTTTTGAAGGTGGTCGGGTTGTCATGACTGCTATGGTGGGATGCAGTAAGACAGTCATTTTAAATTTATTAAATGATCCTGAAGGTCAAGTGGAAGACCCATAAAATTCACCAGCACTGAGCCGGAGGATCCAATTGGCTGGCCGTCAGACGCTGGACAATCTTTGACTCAAATTAAGGTCGTTACTGGTGCCAAGTGCAGCCCCATAATCATCAGACGGCATCTGAGACTGAAGGGCTTCAAAAACAAAAAATGTCTTTAAAAGCCTTGTCTCCTTAAACACCATAGAACTGTCAGTTTAGACTAAATATGGTACACAAAGTGAATCACAACAAAATGTGACTTCTGCATTTAATCCATTCACAAGTGGACCAGCTGGCGTCTATCAACAGCACCCAGGGAGCGATGTTGCAGGATAATACCTGGACCAGAACATAAGGGCATAGGGTCCATGGATCACTAAATTACCACTGCACACTGTATGTAGTATGGTGAATAACTTGTTAGAAATGTTATTTACATGCTTAACCAAACTCATTTATATACTGTTACTGTGGGATACTATAGATGGTTCTAGACCTTTTTTATCTCACCGGTTAGACTTATGAGGTAATAAAATGAGCTTCAGTTGGATCGCTTGTTCCTGCTCTTGAGTTGTTTATTCAGTTCAGCTACTCCTCCCCTTCCAAGACATGTTCTGACAAAGGCTAAGAGAGCAGCCTGGGGTGTTTTTAAGGCTGGATACTATGGTGAAAGGTGTAAATACAGCCAAACTTTCATTTCATTCGTCTGTGTTGTGTTTCTGTTTTGTTTTTTGGGTTTTTTTTCAGGCTAGTCCGTCTTTGTTATGTCTGCTATAACCATGCTGTTTCCCACTTTGTTTCTGTACGTATAGTGACAGAAAAGAATATGTGGTGAATAAATACACCAGAACTAACAGTCCGAGACACTTTGCAGGTGTACATGCAGGGCAGCAATGTCAGAAGCAGCAGCCTAAATAACTATGACAGACAAAGCCTTCGCTCAGATTCCTGATGTTCACCTTGCAACAATCCATTAGGCATCTCAAACAGTCCACTAGGCTGGGTGAGCTCACTTATTTTAATTTCAGTCTCAAACTGAATAATCCCATATCTCCTGATACTGAATAATCCCAAGGCTAGTTTCAAAATACTGAGACAATGCTAAAACTAAAAAGTGTTTTAGAGAAAATTGTAATTTGTATGATGAAAACAATTCAAAGAGGTTAACCCAAGCTAGCAAAGTTAGCATCATGCTATGAGCTAAAGCAGAGAAGCACACCATCCAAACTCACCCACCATCAGTAAACATGTTTTTTATGTTTAGTTAACAACACCTTTTTTATTTCAAATTTCAAATATAAACCATACTAAAATATTCCCAAGTCAAGTCAAAAGGCATTTCATGTGCTTCCATGAAATGCTTCTTCATAGAGAAGTTTGAGATATCTTAATGGGGATGTCTGCAGTTCATATACAGTCTTATGCAAAAGTTTGGGCACCCCTTAATAAATATCAGATTTTGGTGATTTTTGTAATTGAAGAGAAGTTAACACAGTCTCTCTAGGACATTGAAAAATATATATTTTCAGCAAACATTGATGCATAGTTACGTTTTATGCCATATATACAAAAAGAAAAACATTATTATGGTACTGTGCAAAAAGTCTTTTCCCATTCTTCTTTGCAAAAGGCTTCCAGTACTGTAATATTCTTTGGTCGTCTTGCATGCACAGCTCTTTTTAGATCTACCCAGAAATTTTCAATGATGTTTAAATCAGGGGACTGTGATGGCCATTGTAAAACTTTCAGCTTTCGTCTCTTGAGGTCCATGGTGGATTTCAAGGTTTGTTTAGGATCATTGTCTTGTTGTAGAAGCTCATCCTCTTTTCGGCTGCAGCTTTTTTACAGATGGTGTGATGTTTGCGTCTAGAATTTGCTGGTAGGCCTATGTAGTGGAATCCATTCTTCTCTCCATCAGGCAATGTTTCCTGTGCCGCTGGCTGCAACACAACCACAAAGCATGATAGATACACCCCCATGCTTAATAGTTGGCAAGGTGTTCTTTATATGAAATGCTGCTTCTTTTTTTCTCCAAACATGCCTTTGCTGATTGTGGCCAAAGAGTTCTGTTTTAACTTCATCAGTCCACAGCACTTGTTTCTAAAACACATCAGGCTTCTGTAGATGTTTTGTTGCATACATCTGTCATTGGATTTTATGATGGAGATGCAGGTAAAGTTTTCTTCTGCTGACTCTTCCATGGAGGACAGTGAAATTGTGCACAACCACTCCTGAGTCTGCTAAATCTTCCTGCAGGTGTTTTGCAATTAAATTAGGATTTTCAAAGTCAAGTCAAAGTAAACTTTATTGCCATCTCTGCTATATACAGTACAGTATACAGAGAGACGAGACAACGAGGCTCCAGCTAAAGAAGTGATATAAGAACAAACAAACACATATGACAATATTACACAGTACGACACAGTAGCAGCAGCACAGATCAAACAAATAGGACACAAGGTGGGGATATATATACAAAATAGTGG
>JBBIGC010000029.1:5843205-5864225 GCA_037576955.1 Lepidarchus adonis
TCTCTTTATTTGATGCTCATGTAAACAGTTCGGTTGGGTTCTTTTAATCTGATTAAATTTAATCGGATTGAAAAAAGGTGTCCATGTAAACGGGGCTAGTGATATTGCTGCTGGCTTATCGATTATTGTATTGCGTGAGCAAGGGCGACGATATATTGCAATATCATTATTGTGGTCCACCCTTAGTACTTAAGTATCTCACCAAAGTGAGTACACCCCTCACATTTTTGTAAATATTTTATTATATATTTTAAAGGAACAACACTGAAGATGTGACACTTTGATACAATGTAAAATAGTCAGTGTACAGCTTGTATATCAGTGTAATTTTACTGACCCCTTAAAATAACTCAACACACAGCAATTAATGTCTAAACTGATGACAACAAAAATGAGTACACCCCTAAGTGAAAATGTCCAAATTGTGCCCAATTAGCCATTTTCCCTCCCCAGTCATGTGACTGTGTAGTTACAAGGTCTCATGTCTGAACATTGAGTAGGTGGATTAAATTTGGTGTTAGCAATTTCACACTCATATTGGTCACATGGCACCTCCTGGCAATGAAGTCTCTGAGGATGTGGAAAAAGAATTGTTGCTTTACATAAAGATGGCCGAGGCTATAAGAAGACACCCTGAAACTGAGCTGCAGCACAGTGTTCAAGACCATACAGCAGTTCAACAGGACAGGTTCCTCTTAGAACAGGCCTTACTATGGTCAAGAAGTTGAGTGCAGGTGCTCAGCATCATATCCAGAGTTTGTTTTTTGAAAATAGATGTGCGGGTGCTAACATCCACCAACTCCATGACTCTAGTGGCAACCTGTGAAGCTCTAGTGAACTTCATACCTAGGAGAGTTATGGAAAATAATGTGGTCAAACAAAATATTGACACTTTGGGCACAAAGTTATTTTCACTTAAGGGGTGCTCTCACTTTTGTTGCCAGAGTTTTAGACATTAATGGCTGTGTGTTGAGCTATTTTGAAGGGACAGCAAATGTACGCTGTACAATGATTGCATTGTATCAAAGTATCATATATTCAGTGTTGTTCCATGAAAAGATTGTACAGATATTAAAATGGGATGATACTGGTGGACTTGAAGTATGCTGGGATGATCATCTGGCTCAGTGATGTGTTAAAGATGAATGTGAGGACTGCAGCAATCTGATCGGTACAGTCTCTCAGCTCCCGACCTGGGATGTTGTCTGGTCCAGAAGCTTTTTGTAGGTTACCCTTAGCAAAAGCAATCCCTCACCATGGCTCTTCCCAGACAAAGAGGCTTGGCTGTCAGATTGGTAGCATGTTAGCCTGTCTAGCTGGACAGTCGAGTCCATGATTTCTGCGTTCAGCCAATATTCCGTAAAAATAAGGAGGCAGCAGTTCTTTGTTTCATGTTGCCTTGAATGCTGGAGTCACAGAGTCCATTATCTTTGTATGTTTTGAGATGTCTGCTATTTTGTACGACCTGCGAACTGCACCCACCATGCCCATTGAGCCACCAACACTGATGCTCTCAGTTAGGAGAGCTTTGAGCGCTACTAATTGCAGGAAGGCAGTAGGTCCAGATGGCATCTTGGGGTCATGTGTTACACTATTTACCAACATTTTCTATTCCTCTCTAGCCCTGCATGCTTTAAAACTCTGTCGTTGTCCCTATATTAAAGAACTTCCATACAGTCAACCTTGACCTTTGCATTTTCTACCTTGTATTTGTAGTACTGTGTATTCTCTTTAACTTGTATTTTTATTACCTTTTGTATTTTCTTTAGTATAGGATGTATGTTATTTTATGTCATTGTCTCTATGTTGCAGTCGTTACATAAGCAATTTTCCTCAGGGACTATAAAGCTTTTCTGATTCTGATTAATGACTATTGTGCAGTGGCCCTGACGTCAGAATTCAGCATTCAATACCATAACTCCCCACACCCTCTCAGAAAAGCTCCAGCACTTGGGTTTCATCACATCATTGTGTAACTGGGTGTACAGCTTTCTCACTTGAAGGCCACAGACAGTGAGAGTAGGGGACGTAACACTCACACTAAACATAGCCCCCCCCAGGGGTGTGTGTTAAGCTCCCTTTTGTACTCCCTCTACACAGCAGACTGCGTGGCCAGACATACAACTAACTCTGACATCACAGCAGTAGAAAGGTGCAGATCACAAGCCACCAGGATCACAAGAGACTCAAGCCATCCCGCACACTGTTCAGGCTGCTGAGCAAAAACGGAACATTTCAGGAGAATTTTCTCAACCACAGCACATGACAGACAACAGAATTTGTCACACCACTATTTTTGCACGTAATTTTTTTTGCATTTTTTATGTATTAGCATATATTTATATATATTAGTAGAGGCAGTAGTTAGTAGAACCTGAAGGCACGTTTTTCTAATAAAGTGGCCAGTTTATTCTGGTATTTGTCATATTTGTTTTGAGCAGATAACATAAGAAAAAAAAAGCATTGAGGAATTGAACCTTTTACAACTACATACAACAATTGAGGATGCATGTGACTGGTGAACTAAGGCATTAAACATCTTCACATGGGTACTGGAGTGCTTGTAAGAAGGACTGGAAGACATTTGCTGATTAAGCACAGCTCCATCTCTTGATGAGATAAACCCCACTTTTGTTCTCTTTGAGCTGGAAAAGGTGGAATTTAATCAGATGCTCATGCACACTTTTATCTGACATGCTGTTCAAGTCTGCTAAACATCAATGAAATACATTAAAGATGTAAATGAGACTAATGTAGCAGAACAGACCTCCAAACAACCAGCAAAAGGCATTTCTGCCATATTTATACCATATACTGTATATATGGTAGGGGTGTGAATTGCAGAGTATCTCACAATATGATACGATACGATATGCGATACTTAGCCTGAGCTGAAAGCTTTGTTCTGATTGGTTTCTTTCCTGCTTTTTATCCAAAGCAATGTGTGAGGAACTAATTTACATGCTGATTGGAATTTAAAGGTGATAAAAACAACGGAAAATCCTCTAAAAGGTAAAAAAACAGTTTATTTTGCTCATTATCATACACCGATGTCGTTCTGTGAGCTTTCTAGAGATAAAAAAGGAATAAAAACATTTAAAATGAGGTAAACAGATTGTAAAGGACAAACAGGAGTAAATGTACAGAGGGGAAATAAAGCAGAAGTGAGAAAGAGAAAAAAAGGATTCTGAGATATATATATACGACAATGGCGTAGTGATATAACACAGAAACATGGGGATCCGTTATAAATTTACAAAAGTAACAGTAATGCCACCTGTAATGTCACTTAACATCGTGCTACCAACAGAACTACCATAAAGCAACTCTTTCCACCCATTGTCATACATCATACATCATAGCCTACATCATACATAATAAAAAAAATATGTAAAAAATGAAGGTAGTCAGAAACACAGGTAGGTAGGAAAAGGTTCCAAAGTGAAAATGTATGCTTCCCACTGCTTGACCACACACACACACACACACACACACCTTTGAAAGTGTCCAGTGAGCAGACACACAGCGTAGGTGTTTCTAATAAAGTGGCCAGTGTAAGAAAGCACAGGTGGTGCTTCTAATAAAGTGCCCCTGGAGTTAAAGCGCATGGTAGGTGTTTATAATGAAAGTGGCCAGTGAACAGAAGCAAAACGTAGATGTTTCTAATAAAGCAGCCAGTATGACAAAGCACAAGGTGATGTTCCTAATTAATTGGCCAGTAGGTGGAAGCACAAGGTGGTGTTTAAAAAAAACAACCTATGAGGAAGCAAATTTATTAGTATTATTAGTCAAATATTATTATATATTATTATTATATATTACTGTCACAGAGCGGCTACACTGAGAACAAGAGAGAGAGGGAGAGAGAGATGTGCTGAGTGTAATGGACAGGTCTGTTCTGTCCACTGTAATAAAGTCATCAGTTATGAATCTGGGCCACTGAAATATTGCCTGTGTGTGTGTGTGTGTGTGTTGGGGTGTTGGGGTGTTGCACAGTTTGGGTAAAGACTTTTGACTAAACATGTCACCCTTTCCTCTGTATTTCATAGTCTTTTCAAGGAAGCCAGGGAAGAGCCTATCTGTTCAACTCTGTGTAAGTATCTGACTTAAGCATGGACAGTATAGCATTGATTATTTTTATTCTGATAACCATGGCACATTATTCTGTTCTTAGCTCATGTTGACGAACACTGACTTCATTAAATAGTCCAGTTTAATTGGATTTCCTGCAGTGCACTGTGTGAAATGTTGAATGAACATTGTACTCCTGCTTTTTTTAAGCATTTTATAGCCGTTCCAACTTCTAAATGGAAAATCATGGTGGATGTCCTGTATCAATATTTGTTGTTCTTGTATCTTTAGTTATGTCATGTGGCCAACTCAAATTGTCTGTACAGAAACTGAAGTACCATTTATCATCTCAGGGTAAATGTGGGCTGTGGTCCAGCTGAGGAGAGACTGCTGCTGACTGGCCTTCATGCTGTGGCTGACATTTACTGTGAGAACTGCCACACAACTTTGGGCTGGAAATATGTAAGCACACCCCAAACACATTCTTTCACCCTTGCTCAGTGATTTTAAAAATGTAGTAAGCAAAGTCTATTTAAAGTGAAGCTAGATATTAGATGTTATATTGTGTGGTTCAATATAATTTTGGATTCTGCTATCAAAAATGTTTATTTTACAGAATTGGTTCTACAAATCTCAATATATTAAGTGTATTTGTTGGTTTCAGAATAAGGCATTTGCATAATTTCAGGGAACACAGCTCAGTCATTTGTGAGTGGATGTAGGGATAGGATAAGCCTCTAAGCTTATGCATTTCTTTCCCATTTTACATTACATCTGATAGAGTACATGCTTTCCATGAAATCAAATTACAATCAGATAATACTAAGGCACAGCATAAATATCCAATGCACAATATATATATATATAATAATGATGATAATTTTTTGTATGTAATATTGCACATTAAATACTAATACCCTCACTTTATTGTTTGTGTCCTTTCTTCTGCAGGAGCAGGCTTTTGAGTTGAGTCAAAAGTATAAGGAGGGAAAGTACATTATTGAACTGTCCCACATGATTAAGGACAATGGCTGGGACTGAAGTCTTGAGTGCTTGCCGTCTTACTCTGTCCATAGCTTAAAGCTTTGCCAGAAACAGCATGATGCGCCTTTTCCTTTCTTTTTATATACATATATTATCTACATTTACTATTGAGCACCTTTCTCCTTTTGATATCCTAATGCACCAGTTTTACATGTGAGGGTGAAGTGAGGAAAGTCTTGGAAATGGAGATGTACATACATGGATTTGAGAAATTGTTTCGCAGCCACTTCTTCTCCAAAACCTTTTTGGGAATTTGTACATGTTCTCCATTCCAGCCCCTTTAAGTGCAATTCACAAGGCTGGTACAACCCTTGAGGTCCAGTGGCTTTTGGTTTTCCTTCTACTTTTGCAGATTTAGGTTTTGAACAGTGTAGTAAGAGTGTGATTATTTTTGGATAAAAAAATCTATTTTACTCAGATATTAAGTTGTGTGGTATTTGCCACTTGAGGTATCCATTTTTATTTCTATGTGGAGTGGGTTGAGAGACTAAGTGCAATATGTGTGTTTGTGTGCATGCATGTGTTTTTGTCTGTTATTGTCTTTTTCTTTTTTTCTTTTCTTGGATTGTAGTGAAAGGGTTAACATGCATTCCTCTTCATTTTCAGTCTTTGACCGGTTACAAAGTAATCCCAACTAAAGAATGGCTGTATGGGTAAGAGTTCAAAGATGATCAGTTGTAGCTTCTTGAGGAGATTATCCACCTTTTGGCTTTTGTTGAGACATCAGTTAGAGCTTTGAAAATGATTGTAGAATGTAATTGATTTTTTTTAAACTTTTTGTTTGTCTTTTTTTCTTTGTCTTTGAAATGTAAATAGAGTCTTAACTTTGAGCAGCATGTACAGAGACGTTTATAATCAGGTTAGAGGAAGCACGATGAAAAAGGCTTTGTGACTGAGAAGCACATGTCTTTGAATGCTTAATCATTAAAATGTATTAATCACAGTTCTTTACATTAAATTATGTGATGAATAAATGTTGACAGCTAATTATTCTGTGTTTTTTTTAAGGCAAATACTGTGAATAGTAATAAAAGATTATATTGAAACCACTGGCAGTTGAGAGATGATTAAACAAGCAATAATAATGGCAACCAAACGTCAAATCCATACCTGAAAGGTTAAAACATTTTCAGTAGAAAGATGAACATGTTATACATTTCAAATGCAATACATGAATCGCATGACACATAGTAATACATTTTCAGCAATGCCATTACCAACACAGGTGAGAAACTAAACATTGTCTTCCTTTTTAAATAAACTAGTATGCAAAGGTTTTCATTCATTCCTCAAACCACATGGATACTAAAGTGCAGAAAATATTTGTAAATATGCAAATACATTGACCAGCAGCTTTGACCTGTCTGTTGAACAATACAGAGAAGCCAAACAACTGGAGTCATAGGCTTTGTTTAAACTGTAAAAGGCCATTAAGGGTATTTCTAGGTTTCACTTTCAAGATCTCAAGTGACCAGATTAGAGCTGTGCGATCAAACCGTGCATATCTTCACAATGGTCAGCAAAGCCTCCTATACATACATATATAGGAGGATTTGGGATAGGAAATTGCAGGCAAAACTTGGTGTAACCAATGACTGTAACTAGCAGAACATTGCTGCTATATTTCACAGCTACATGAGCACGCTAATGCTGAGTAGCTAACAGGTAATAGCATCAGACAGGTATAAGTGCAGGTTTACTGAAACTCCCTGCAGATGAACATACATGGTAAAATGTGTTCTGTTAAAAGCTCTCCATCATGAATAACACATTGACATGGTCAACGGTAGTCACTTGTGTGAATCTGATTTTACTCCACCTAGTACAGTGGCTGGAGAAAGTCAGATTTCATGTGGATTTTAGCTGAAGAAAGACCGCTTTTCATCTGGCTTTTAGCTGTTCAGTCTGGTTGTGCTAATATATTGGGGAAAATAGATTCAAGCTGCCTGTCTGAATAAGTTTAAGATCTGTTAAGATAAACCTTCATTTTCCTTA
Organism: Lepidarchus adonis; assembly: GCA_037576955.1. Classification (NCBI taxonomy): domain Eukaryota; kingdom Metazoa; phylum Chordata; class Actinopteri; order Characiformes; family Lepidarchidae; genus Lepidarchus; species Lepidarchus adonis. The sequence continues at coordinate 5,850,316 of JBBIGC010000029.1, forward strand.
CGCTTTTTAAAAATAAAACAACTTCCAAGCTGCAGGAACAATCAAGCATTTATTTACACAGGACAACACTAAGTAATTAAATGAAAACCGTGAGTGCTACAATGTGAACATAACCGTAAGTGGAGCATTACTATGTAGAAAACATTCTCTGAGCAGTTTCAGATACAAATAGTTCATACTACTCTTGAAAAAGATAAAAACACATTAACAAAATATGCTGGATATGCTTATATATAATGAATATTGTTTGGTGAAATTGTTCAAATACATAATGAATAAACATAAAATGTTCTTTATAATGTTAATGCATTGTACCGTCTTTACCATATACACGAGCAATAGCGCGACACCATCGGTTGGAAGCAAAGTTCTTATGTGAGCAAAAATACTGTACTTGTCCTAGAAAGCTCGTAGTACGTGATTCTGATTCTGGGAAATTTGGTAGGATTTTTAGGCGGAGCCTAATGTTAGCCAATTAAATGAGAGCGGTATTCTTTGTGAAACTACATTTCCCGAAAGTCTTTGCGATTACCGGTTGACGTGGCTGGCGTTTTCCTTCAGACCGGGGTGATTCAAACTTCATTCCGAAAACAACAGGATTTCTTCTTCAAAAATTAGATTTTGAAAGGAAGCTGATCTTCTTATCAGTTTTTCTTAGACTGCAGCGTTAACCCATTTGCTGCCGCCGACTATTTTTTGGCTCGAGCATGTCCGGGAAAGTGAAGAGTCGTAGCGCGGCGAACGCGGACTCGGCGCCGGGCGGCGTGTCTTGCGACGAGCGCATCCTGCGAGACTGCCACCACCTGTACACCCAGCCGGACAGCGGTGAGTTCCACACGCACACAGCGAGCAAACCATTATTTAAAATTCCAAACTGCGTCTTAGATCGTGTATGTAATGCTAACATTGCTACAGCTAAAGCTGTTTAGCCGGCTAACGGTCATGTTCAGTGAAGTTCAGCTGTGATCTCCCTGCTTTATCTTCATCTGTGTACTACTACTGCTCGCGCCCTATTTTCACGTCCCCACCATAATACGAGACACACTGATGGTTCGAAAGTGAAATTCTAGCTGCTGTAGTACAAGAGATTTAATACCCCGTTTTTAATCCCATGCATCGTTTTGGTGTTTCAGGCTTGATAACAATAGCCCAGTCTGTTGGAGTGACCCTGCTGCCTCCACGTAAAAAGATTACAGTCATGCTCATGGGGAACCACTCAGCCGGAAAGAGTACCTTCATCAACTGGTATGTTTGTGTGTCACCCTCCACTTTATCAGAAACCCAGGCCGGATCTCCAGCTCATCTGCACTGTAGACCATCATTTCTCTTACTGACCTGTTCATTGACTATATGCTCACATGACTCCATCAGAAGCTGCTTCAACTGCCAACAGACTCCTAATGTTTAATTAAACACTTTTCTAATAACTGTTGGTGAAGTTTATATCCTGATTTTTCCTTAATTATCTAAATAGTGGTATTTTTGTCTTTGCTAAATGGCTGAGGTTTGGGAACTGTTCTAACCCCCTCTTCTGCTCAGGCGTGTACCAGTAAAGCTGTTATGTGGTGCTGGTGTGAGTGTTCAGCTCTGTCACCCAAATTTTCCACAAACAACTCTGTGGTCTGTCTACATGACCAATACAAATCACCCCTGTCAGTATCTGGGCTACTGTCATAAAATGTGCTTCAATAAGATGGAGTTTGAAAGTATGGGTTTCTGATAAGAGAGCCAGGGAATATATAGCATGTCTGGAGAAGTAAAGGCATTTTTAAAAGTATTTGTAATTTTGTACTTTTGTAATAAACATATTCTTTTAAACTATTTTACCTGAGCCATAGTTATTGCCTTGCTTCTCATTGTAAAGTTTTGTCTAAGGTACATCGAGGAGCACATCCAAAGGACTGGAGTTGCGATTGAGACACAGGGCTTCACTTTTGTTACTAGTGGTCGTAAAAAGGAGTCACTTACGGTAAATACTATTATCTGTTTTTTATAAGTGCCTTTTGACAGCCATTGCAAAGTTGTGTGCAAAAAATGTTTGTTGGTGCATTTCGGTTTGACTTCATCCTTATTCCTATAGGGTAATGCAACCCTCCACCTATATCCCCACTTTAAACCACTTCAGGAGTTTAAAGGTTAGTTGTTGAAGTCAGTTTTTCCTCTAAGCACCTGTTAAATGTCTCTCTGCTAAAACACATGTCTTTCTCAGGTGTGTCTGAGTATCTTGGCACTGAGATCTGCACTTCAAGACAGAAGCGTTTCAGCTTGGTGACCTTTGTGGACACTCCTGGACTGGTGGATGGTGATATGAAGTACCCTTTTGATGTGGACCAGGCAGTACTTTGGCTTGGTGTGTGTGTTTCTCTACTGGTATTGTTTCTCTTTATGTTCTCCTTGTTCACTGTCCCTGTTTACATATGGGAGTATTCCATTAACATCTGATCAAATGTACAGTTTGCCTTTTTATATATTTATATGCATATTATTTTCCTAATTAAACATTTTCACATCAGACCAGCATTGTGCCAGAGCTGAGTAAGTGGAGGCTTTGTTATGCAATTGTGATGCTGAGTGTTCCTAGAGAAAGAAAAGACTGGGGTGCGACGTCTTGTTGAGCAGACACATCTTTGAGCGAGTTGTGTACTGTCAATCACAGACAACAACTACATTTTGGCAATTGTGAGCTGATTTTTGAAAAATATGTGCATCTAATATTGAAAGCTGTACATAGTGATAGTCTATGAATGCAGCCAAGCTGGTTGCATTGTGTTTACACTTGCACATATACCCAGTGACCCAGAGGGTTTATGTTTTTGGATTTTCCGTCATCTCTAATTCTACAAACTCCTCATGAAGGGATGCGACATCAGTTGTGTTGTGGGATTAAACTTGTGAAGTCCCAATGATCTGGTCCACACATGGTTGAGCCACTCAGGAGCTTCACTTTTAATGTTTTGAAAATGTGATCTTTGTTTCATTGTATTTATAGCCTTGTTTGTTCCCTCTAGGTGATTTGTGTGATTTGATCCTCGTCTTCTTTGATCCAATGGGGCAGGCTCTATGCAAACGAACACTCAACATTGTTGAGAAGCTCAATGACCAGCAGGGAGATCGTCTCCGATTCTACCTTAGCAAAGCTGATGAAGCTGGAGGAGAGTCTGACAGACAGGTCTGTTTTTCCTTCACCTTTCCCTCCCCATTTTTCTGTTTTCTTTTCTTATTCTATTGTCATGGTTTTTAGAATCTACAGATGCATCTAAAAATGTTATCATAAAGTTCAATATTTCTTGACATTCCTTTCAGAAAGTGAATTCCATATATCATTTTCATGATGTTAAATTTTTTTTTAGATGTTCCTGTATTACTGAGCAGTTTTGACTAATGCCACATTGTGGTCATTTCAGAGAGTGATGATGCAGATTGTGCAGGAGCTGTGCAAGCGCCCAGGTCTCAACAAGTGTGGTTTTGACATGCCTACAATTTATGTCCCCAATCCCAACAAGGTATCAAGACTCAGTCTGTTGATACTGAAAGGTTTATTTCATTATATTATCTCAAAAATGTCTTCTCCATATCTCTTCCTTAGATAAGGTTTCCTTCAGAAATAATATATACTTCATATGTGCCCACAGCCCAGCCGGTGCGTCAACCAGATAGACGAGGTGTGCCGCACCATAGAGAAGACCATCAACCAGACCGTGCAGAACACACTAAACTCACTGGAGAAAGACTGCGAGCTAATTTCTGTGGCTATTACAGACACACTCCACAGTGACCGGTGACACAGCCATAGCATAACAGATGCATCTCAATCCATTAGGGATGTCCTGACCCTAGTTCTTTATCCCCAAACATGAACAGTTCCTTAATATTCATGAATTTGTATATTAACAATGCTAATAATAATAATAATAATAATACAACTACACCATACATACTTGATCTAAGATGCCAGTACGTACAAGATTTTATGGGGGTAGTAGTTTTTGTTTTTGTTTTTTTTCTTTTCTCATTTGCAGATTTTAAAATTAGTGTTTAATGTCACATTAAGTGTTCACTTATTTTATGGCATAACAAGAGAACACCTCCCCCCCCTCCCCTTTACATGTGCTGTTACTCCTAAAGCTTCAAAAGTAAGTGAGTAAGCACTGTAAACAATTCTGGAAAAATGTGGCGAGATTAAAGGAATTATTTATTTAATTTAATTATTAAATATTTAAAAATTATATTTACACACATCCACTTGTGCCCAGATGTAGTCAATCAGCCAAGATATGTTTGTAGACCTTTTTTTAAAAAAAAAAGGAAAAAAAAAACTGGCATTCATAAACACAAAGCAGATATCACCCATATCTTCTCCATCTTCCAATCTGCACCAAGATCTTTGACTACGCATTGTGTAGTCATGTGGTGTAGGACTTGCTGTACGTATGTTACCTTGGTGAAATTCGAAAGTGAGGATTGTTTAGTCCTGAAAGACTGAAAGGAGAGCGAGGTTTATTTTGTGTTTGGATTGAAATCCTCTGAGCAGGTCAGTCCTTGTCTGCGTCCATTTATATGATGTGCACTAGTGTTTGCATGTTTTTACTTTAACACCACTAACTGAGCAGTTGGACCAGGGTTTGTTTAGGCTGAACACACACAAATGATTGTGAATACATGCTTTACTGATGTGGCCTAGATTGGATAATGACACATAATAGCGTAAATGGGGCATGATGAAATAAAACAGCCTTAATAAAGGATCAGAATGATAATTTACTCAGTAAAATGTCCCTGGACTAGTTTCAGACTGCATCAGGCCTTCCCTACTCTCAGAAACACAGGCATTTATACAGACAGCAGCAGTCTCTAGTAAAGATGACAAGACCTCTTCCTCTTCTCCCTTTCTCTGATCTAGGCAGTGCAGCATGGAGAACAGGCGGGCCCGCTGTAAAAGCTGTGTTCTGGGACTGCTGGGCTTCACTGTTCCTTTACTAATGCTGTTTGCACTGGTGCTTGGAAGCCTCTCCAAAGAGGTGCTGGACCTGGTATTAGGAACTGATGGTACTGAGGCGCTGTCTGTGTATCTGGTGAGTTTGTGTGCGTGTGTGTCTGTGCATGTGTCTGGTTAAAGGAACTGTTCACGGAGGGAACACATTTCCAGGTTCACCCATGTTCCACACAGTCCTTTGGTTAAGATGTGTTTGCAACATGAAGCTTGTTTAGTTTTTTACTGGAACTTTATTACTTGTAAGCAACATAAGCCTGTGTCTTACTTTATTAACCTCACACATCCAGGACATTGGAGATTACATGATTTTGCCAGACTGACTGTTTGCTGTACCCAGTGCTGAAATAAACACGTACTGAGAAATGTGTGGCAAATGCACTCATTTTAGGGTAGTTTGTTGAAAGTGAACTTGGTTTAGTTGAGTCCAGTCTGTTTGAACAGAGAAAACAGCGTGCAGTGTATATCAGTCTATTTCAGGACACGAATGAAGAAACTCAGATACAGTTGAGGTGTTCTGTACAGTACACTTGTGCTGTGTGAAGACACTGTACTAAAGAGCTATGCACAATGAGATACAGAAGCATTTAACACATTTACTCGAGATGATTGCCTAAAGCAGAGGTCCTCAACCACCGAGCCGCGGATCAACACCGGACCATGGAGCATTTAGTACCAGGCCGTACAAAAAAAAAAAAAAAACTTTAACTGGCCTAAAGGTTGTGGTGTGGTGGCTCTGTTGCTTCATAGTAAGAAGTTCCTGGGTTTAGTCCCCAGATTGGCCACAGATTCTTTTCTGTGGGGAATTTACAAGCTCGTGTGGGTTTCCTCCAGGTGCTCTGGTTTTCTCCCACTGAACAAAGGTGTCAATCAAAACTGTCAACCTGCTCAAACTATATTCCAGTTCTATAATCGTGGCACAGGCTTCTGTGTGTGGTTTAGGAAACCATACGACTTGTGTTTGAGGGTTAAATATAAGCAGATTATCACTACTACAGACAACACCAGGGCTGCTTCTCATGAAGTAGCCATAAGAAGGATTGATCTCTGATCAGGTTCCTTTGTGTTTATGATCACCATAAACTAATTTCTAGATTTTAGATCGAAACTCTATTCTAGATCAGAAATCCTACTCTTCAGGTGGTTAGTGAAGACAAACTCTCTCTTTTAACATGGCTATTCGCAGTGTTCAGCTACGTGGCAGAGTTTTGTATTTTTATTATTTGCAGGAAGTTACCGTGTCCCAAACCACATCAAGCATTGATGAAAAAGTGGATGCGCTTTCAGTGGTTTGGGAAGTATTGGGGGGCTGTGTTTACAGAATAGATTTGGTTCACTTGACCTTAGTGTTTGCCTCCTACTTCCAGCCCTAAAGCCAAGATTTCAACAAGTTACAGGTTTTGTGTATATCTGGAGTAAGTGGAAAATTCTTTTTTTAGGAAATGTAATAAACGAATGTATGGGGCTACCATAGTTATTGATTTAACTGTTGGTGTACCTGCTTTACTCTTCATGATGGGTCATATCAGCAGTAGAGAGGCAGTTGGTGAGCGACTAGGCTTTATTAACTTTGTCTTTTTTTTCATGTCTTTATTTTTTGGTAGGCTCCAGTGGTGAAGGCATTTGAGTCTGTGTCTGTGGAAATGCAGCTCTATATTTGCGGTGGCCTTGTGCTCCTCTCCTTTATCCTCCTCATTCTCTCTCGCTTCTCCTCCCGGTCAGTATAGTGTGTGGGTAGTTTTGTGTGGGTGGGTGGATGCATGCTTTACATTTTGACAGTCCTGTCCATGTCTCTTCACTTTGCAGCACTAAGCCTACTCTGTCAGGAAAACAAAAGAGGCAGTTGCGGGAAAAACTGGAGTATGTGCAGGAGGTGGTGAAGACTAAGAAGGTAGTGTGTGCTTAAAGGAGTTTTGGTAGAGATGAGGACAGAACTTTCATTTAATGAACTGTGTGTATCTTTGTGCCCACAGAAGGAACTCTATGAGGAGTACCTCCGACAAAGTGTTGGTGATCAGGACATGAACTGAAGATAGGCGTGGAACGGACGGTCTGTTGGATGAGTAAATGGATGTGAGAGAAAAGAACAATGAAGTAGTAGGATGGAAACCACTAAAGCACCAATGAAGCAATTCTGCACTGTAGAGGACCAATGGTAATACAGACTCTTGCTTTTCAGCACCACCCTCCAAGTATCATGCCTTACTAGCACCCCTTCAACTGTTTTGGGGAAAGCTTTTTTTTTTTTTTTAAAGCCAGCAAAAAAAAAAAAGTTGGTTCGGTTTACGGACACAATATGCACTTAGAACATGTCCCAACCACGACATGCACTGTTAAATCTCTAGAATAGTTTCTGCTCATTCATTTGTTTATAAACCATGCTGTAATGTTTGTGAAAGACCACATCATGTGCTTGGACCATACATTTCAACATACACAGTGCTTGAAAATGTATACCTCACTGAATGTTTTTAACACAAATTATAATCATGAACTGGTCAATGTTGAAAAGTGTGTGATGCTTCTGATGATCTGAGCTTTGCCAAGATTTAGTAAGCATAATTCAATCTATTATGTATGCTTTTCTTTCATTTTTACTCGTCTTATTCTAGTTGTTGTAACCTATTGTAATAATAAACATACACTTTAGTCAAGTGTTTGGTATGTTTTGAAGAATTTCTTGTCCACTTCTGAAGCTGACTCTTCAGTTTTAGAACTGCTGGGTAAATAGGTCATCTGAAATATCTCCAGCCTCTCTAGCGTGTCCTCTAGGGACAACAGACCATTTCCTGTCACAGTTCCAGTTTGTGACAACATTCCTGCTTTATGCTTAGAGCCCCCTTCCCACTTTATTCTGTTTATGATCATTTATAATGAAAATGTAATACTACTTCTATAATTATTCTGTATTTCATATGGGGTATTGTGGCCAAGACCATATTGATATTTGTATGCTCTTAATGGTAATATTCAAATGAATAAATGTAAATGTAATGTGCTTAAGCCACATTTGGATGGAAATCGTTTGGCCACAATTTAATCTTTTACAGGCCCAGAAATTCCCTATTAAGTGATTACCGATCATTGTGAATACACCACTGCACACAGTGCACCACAACAAAATTTGTGCTCTGCTTTTAACCCATCACACGTGGACCTGCTATCAACAGCGCCCAGGGAGCAGTGAAGTGGGGGCGGTACCTTGCTCAAGGGTTACCTCAGTGGTGCCTGGGCTGGGACTTGAACATGCGACCTTTGGATCTTAGGGGCAAAGTCCTAACCACCACTAGGCCAGCACAGCAGTGGGGCAGTGGTAACACCTTTGATCTGGGAAGAAATGTTTTATGAGCACGTCAACATCTAGCATAGTTAATACAAAAGAGCATGGGGACACCTGGACAGCAATACAAGCACATGATAGGGCTGACAGTTGACCCCAATATTAATAAATTTTAAAAATCTTTTTAGTTTTGGATTCCACTCCACAAAGTGACTGTCATAGTTAGAGGGTCTATGGAAAGTTCAGATTTGTAACAACAAACTCACTTTAGTGGAAACACTGATTACTGAATTAGAACTGGGTGAGATTAACTTGGCTAACGTTAGCTTGCCATTTTTCTTCACAAGGGAAGACGTCTTGAATCCCTGAGGAATATCAATGGAAGCAGGTTAACTTCAGATTTCCTGTCATACCAGCAAGGATAATAGTAAATTAAGTCAATATTATTGCACTTTTGCAAGGGCCAGGTTCCCCTATGTGATACTTTTTTGAACTGAGGTAATTTTGAAGACTCGACTTCCGTCGTACGGAATCAGAATCGGAGTCGACTCCAAACACTATTGAATCGAGTTTTTCTTGCGCATGCGCAGAACGTGCGCGCGCGTAACCGTGCCCTGCTATGCCAGGTGTCAGTCATTTCGTTAGGTCTCAGTGTGTAAGTTGACTGTTACCCACAACTTTTATTTTCTAGCCTAGGATAGAGTTTGTGTCCTCTGAATAGAGGAAAAATCGCTCCGCGGGCGTTTTGGGGGCTGTTTAGAGTCTTCGTTATCCCTGCGAGGCTTAGGAGGAAGGATGGTTGCGTAATATCCGCAGGGTTAAACCGGGGAAAGTTGTTTCCTCTGTGCGGTCTCTTCGGTTATGGAGCTTTGGCTGAGCTTAGATGTTGACAGGAAACAGGAATAAATGTCCGTGTATGTAGCATGCTGGCCAATGCTCGACTGAAACGGACGGCACCGGTCCAGCTGAAATAGTTTTAGAGCATGGAAGTGACGGACAAGCCTCCGAGTGGCCAAGGAGACCGCGATACTGCTGGTATGTAAACACGCTAACGTACACGTCTGCTAGCATTATAGCGATAACAACATGGACGTACTGTAAAGGGATAAATACCGTTTTTTTGTTGTGCTACTGGCGAGTAATGTAATTTTCACGTTTGTCAGTTTTGTGTAGCGCATATAAATCAATTACTCTTAATGACAGACATATAAATCTTTTTTATGGATGTTTACGGCTGTAGGAAAATGCTAATCAGCAGCTTAGGTTGCTAAGCTACACGTCACTTAATGTTTGAGCAGTCAGCTATCAACAGGTGGTTCAGTCCTGACTTTAACTGCTCAAGTGTCTCTGGATCTCTGAACCGATTTTGAAATTGATTTAAAGTGAAAGCAAAGACATTTCCATTTCCAGTTTCATGTTCTTCTGCAACAACTGCTTTTTAGCTCTTGATTTCACCCTATTTAGACCCTACAATACCCCAGTCACAATCTTTAAGCAGGGTTTTATATAGCATATGTTTCATCTTGTTTATTTGCAGTGCTTTTCTCCATCACCCTAACTTTTGTTTTCTGTAATAATGTGAGTTGAATGGGCAAGGTCACCTGAAGTCAGTGTCTCTTCCTATCAGGTAAAAGTGAAGATGAGGAGAGTCTGCACGCTCAGCTAGTCGAGTGCCGAGCCCAGTTGGAGCACTGGCAGGGTGTGGCGACGATCTGTGAGCTGAGCAAACAGGAGGAGCTGCAGGAACTGCAAGGACAGTGTGACCAGGAGATCCAGTCACTCCAAGAGGCCCTCAGAGGTGAGGAGAGGAACAGAAAGTGAAAGGGCAGAAAGATTAAAGTGTGTCAGTTTTTTGTTGCTCTGCTGTGGTTAGGAGGCTTGCTTCATCAAAAAATATAGCTACAGCTGTTGCAAGAAGTACATCAGACAGCAGAATATACACTCATCTTGAACTCCTCTAATCGAAGCTGTAACTGAATGCGCCTTCTCTTGTTCCATCATTGCTTCACAGAGACGGCAGCACAGTATGAGGCCAGAATATCTGTGCTACAATCAGAGCGTGCTCATTGGAGAAGAGCAGGCTTCACTCCAGATAACAAGGTGTGTGTGTCTGTGTGTTTGTATCGTGGTGTTTAACATGAAAACAGGTTTGATATGAAGTCCATGTTTCACTTTGAAACAAAATGTTAAAACCATTTCCCCATTCAGTTCAGACCTTTGGGTCTGTTATATTTCAACTGTGCCCTAATTATATACTAAACCCTATTAAATAAGTACAGTACATCTTCCAATAGTACTAACAGTACTAACTTCCTGACCATTCGGTCACAGCCATTTAACAGGGGTATGTGAATTACAAATATTTAGTGTGACAGTGGTTTTATTATTTTTTTCTCTATTGTTTTCTCCTCTTTCTTTTCACTCCAACTGTTTTTCTCTCTGCAGGACAACATAAAGAAGGGAAGGATGGAGGGAGGGTCTCTCCCTGGTGAGAAAATTCTTGGTGAGCCTCATTCCTCCAAACTTGCTGATTCTGAAGGTTTGGCAGGGGACAGTGAGCCACAGGAGCTTGTGGTGGAGCCATCAGACACTGACAGCACAGGGCTCCTTATGGAGGGGTTTTACACCCAACATTGCGATTCTGCCTCCCTTTCATCTTTCTCCTTGGACACACCTTCTTTATCCAGACGCCCACCACCTCAAGATGATACTGCTTCTCTGGTTTCCACTGGAACGCTGGTGCCTGAAGCCATCTACTTGCCTCCACCAGGGCACAGACTGGTTACACATGTAGACTGGGATGCTCTCCAAGCACAGGTTAGTGCAGTACAACTGCCCAGTTGTTGTAGTCATTGATGTTTTTGGTTTACAAACATGATAACAATGAACAATAATGAAAATACAATATATACTGTTTAAAAAAATAAGAGGAACACAAAAATAAGACATCCTAGATCTTATTAAATACTTTGTTATTTAGATAGTTGAATGTGCAGACAACAAAATCACACAAAGTACTCATGAAGGTCTGGATTTGAAGTCACACTCAAAACAGGCTGATCCAACTTTGATGTAATGTCCTTAAATCTAGTCAAAATGAGGCTCAGTAGTGTGTGTGTGGACTCCACGTGCCTGTATGACCTCCCTACAACTCTTGGACATGCACCTGGTAAGGTGGCGGACGGTCTCCTGACTAAAGCATCTGCTAAGTCCTGGAGAGTCTGTGGTGCAACGTGGCATTGCTGGATGGAGCGAGACATGATGTCCCAGATGTGCTCAATTGGATTCACGTGTGGGGAGCGGCCAGTCCATAGCATCAATGCCTTCATCTTGCAGGAACTGCTGACACACTCTAGTCACATGAGGTCTAGCATGGTCTTCATTAGGAGGAACCCAGGGCGAACCGCACCAGCATGTTGCAGGCAGCAGAACGTTCTCTACTGCATCTCCAGACTCCTTTACGTCTGTGCTCAGTGTGAACCTGCTTTCATCTGTGAAGAGCACAGGGCGCCAGTGGCGAATTTGCCAATCTTGGTTTTCTCTGGCAAATGCCAAACGTCCTGCACAGTGTTGGGCTGTAAGTGCAACCTCCACCTGTGGATGTCAGGACTTCATACCACGCTCATGGAGACTGTTTCTGACCGATCAGACACATGCACATTTGTGGCCCACTGGAGGTCATTTGCTGGACTCTGGCAGTTCTCCTCTAGTTCCTCCTTGCACAAAGGCGTAAGTAGCTGTCCTGCTGCTGGGTTGTTGTCCTCCTGCGGCCTCCTCCCCATCTCCTGATGTACTAGCCTGCCTCTGTCCTCTGGACACTACGCTGACAGACACAGCAAACCTTCTTGTCACAGCTCGCATTGATGTGCCATCCTGGATGAGCTGCACTACCTGAGCCACGTTTGAGGGTTGTAGACTCCGTCTCATGCTACCACTAGAGTGAAAGCACCACCAGCATTCAAAAGTGACCAAAACATCAGCCAGAAAGCCTAGGAACTAAGAAGTGGTCTGTGGTCTCCACCTGCAGACGCACTCCTTTATTGGGGATGTCTTGCTAATCGCCTATAATTTCCACCTGTTGTCTATTCCATTTGCACAGCAGCATGTGAGATTGTCAGTGTTGCTTCTTAAGAGGACAGTTTGATTTCACAGAAGTGTGATTGACTTGGAGTTACATTGTGTTGTTTAAGTGTTCCTTTTTTTGAGCAGTGTATAAATGAACATGCTCCACCCCCCAGACAGTGAAGATAGCAATCTTTATTGTTGTCTCAACATTCTTTCTGTTTCTTGGTAGTAGTGTATTTTCAGAACTTTTGTTTATTTCACACTATGGACCAGAGCATTATGATATTTTTCCATTTTTGACACTGCACTCCTGTATGAGAATTCTCATAATTGTTAAAAAAAGAGATTAATTAATTAATTGCCAAATGCCAAATTAAGATCATTACTTCACACAGCAGTTCACTCAAAGTGACTTAACCGAAAGTGAGGAAATGTGATTTCTATTATGTCAGTATTGTGTAATTGTATTGTTATAAATCACTGTGGTTTTTTTTTGTTGGTTGGTTGTTTTTTTTACTGTGTCAGGTGTCTGAACTACAGGGAGAATTAACCAAGCTGAGAGAGCAGAAGGCACAGCTTGAGAAAGAACTGGACACACAGACCACAGAAACCCAAAAACAGGTAAAGAACCATTCTTCCCTTGTGGTAGCCTTGATACTGATGTTTAGTACCCATACTGGCCTGTACAGGTAGAGTTGAATCTAAATTTTCTAAACTAGTAGTTTTCAAAGTGGTTAACATATAAAACCTAATTTCCCCAACTATAGGCCACACCATTGTATAAGCTGCAAAAAATGCTTATTTATGTTTTAAAACTCTAGAATGTGTTTTTATGTTTTTGGATAGGCCCGCCCAATTTAAGCAAGCCGTACCCAATACCAGGTTTGTAAAACTCATGTATAAGCCATGGCCTATTGTTGGGGAAATACGGTACACGTTTTGCTTCATTCTTATGTGCTGAACATTGAGTTGGAGCAATAATGTGAACCATCTGGTGGTCCCGTATGACTGATTTGAACATCACTGGTTTAAAATGATGAAGCTGGACTAACATTTGTCATATTATTAGAGATACAACTGTGGGGTTTTTTGGCCAATAATACATTTGAAGGTGTGATATGTGAGAATGATGGTTGAAGGTTGAAGGCACAATTTCATATATTCTTAAACGATTCTTAATCTGAATCGTAAGGTTGCTAATGTTTGTTGTTACAGTCTGATGCAATAGGTTGAGCACACCTTGATGATATAACACATTTCTGTGATTTTGTAATTGAAGAGATGTTAACACAGCCTCCTAGGACATTGAAAACAATATAACAATATTTTCAACAAACATTGATACATAGTTACTTTTTATACCATAAATTGAAAAAATAAAAACATTTTATGGCCTTGTGCAAAAGTTTGGGCACCCTAAATCTTTTTACAAGGTTTCAGACTTTAATCAGCTTGTTAGATCTGATGCACAACAACAGCTGTCATTAGTAAATGTGCTAATTTCAAAGCTTTACAAATACTTTGACTCTTCAAACCTTGTGCACACACTTGTGGACACTCAACAACCATGGGTTC
>JBBIGC010000029.1:5882052-5893215 GCA_037576955.1 Lepidarchus adonis
TTAGAGAGAGAAAGGAAGGGAGAACACACACACACACACACACACACACACACACACACACACACACACACACACACACGTGTTCACACACACACCTCCACATATAGAGTGCCTGGAATGCTCACATTGCATTTAACTGTAGTCTTCCTAGTAACATATATGCATAGACATGTTCACACTGACACACACAAACACATAAGCACTGTTGTTTCTAACTTCTATCATTAAAACACAAAATCTAGAACAGAAAGACTAAAGTAGTTGTGCTGGAGATGTTAAAAAAACTAGTGCCAACTGTGTCCGCAGCGCCTCTAGTCTTCTGTAAAAAATCTGAACTCGATCAAAGACTCCAGCTGACGGCCAACATGCATGTTCTTGATGCACCTGCATGAAAGGGAGCAGCTATCTATAGCAGGTCCTGGCAGAAGGCCAGTGTAGAGAAATTGTACTATATTCCTTTATATCAGGTTTTATTGATTCCATGCAAACTGTCTCCAGGCTTTTTATTTCTTCTTTCTATTTAAAGCAGGTAGGTTACAAAGTGGTAGTGGTGGCCTAGTGGTCAGGGCCCTGTGGATCCAGTGGTAACAGGTTCAAATATATAAAGGTACAATATCACTAAACTGCTCCCAGGGCGCTGTTAAAAGTTGCCTGCTGTTCCATGTGTGTATGTGTGATGGGTTAACACTACATTTCCTAAAAACCACAAATTTCTTGTAAGGAGCTCCCCATTCATTTACCTGTCCATTAGCTCTGCTTTGTTACGCAAATGCCTCAGGAAAAGTGACTGCAATGCGGGTTTGAACAGCAGCCCTCCCCCACAAAAAATGAGTTGAAAACCTAGCGCATGAAGGATTCTTGGTGTGTGGCAGCTAGAAAGTGATTGCAAATCTGTTTGTGTAAGGTTTTTGTATATGATATGTGATGGTGACGTTGCTGGCTCTCTTTTTTTGTGTGTATTTTCTGTCGTATATGGTAGTAGAATTCAGTTGAACGTGGATTGGTGGGTGAGATGGGGAGGGGTTAATAGCTAAGGCACCATTAGTGTGGTTGTTCTTGCCATACGTCACCTTTTTACTGTTTTTACTGGTACTTGGTTACATCCATCTAGTATGTTGAAGCCATTAAAAATGAGGATTTAAAAAATTACATACGTAAATCCGTCTTTATTTACTTTATTTACTCTATACGCTATTCTATGAACATATTATCATCTTATGGCCCAGACAACAGGCTAAAAGTGTTTACCACTGAATGCAAATTTAATTTAACTGATGTGAACCGAATAGACACTGATGAGTCTTGTGAGTGTAATGATATGTCATAATTACATTGATGTCAGAAGACAGAGGAAGATCAGTTGGTGTTGTGGAATGGCTGGTGGTGAAAAGGAGGGTGGGGGTGACCAAATGGGGTGTGTGAGTGAGCTGATCAGGTGTTGGAGGAACAAGAGAAAAACTGTTAGGGGCTCTTACAGTAAGAGCATTTTGGATGGGACAGTTGCTAACACTAGTTAATTATAGTGAGGGATGTCCTTGGGTATTCTTGAAAGAGGATAGGGTAGAGGATATCCCAAAGAAAGACCCCCCTAACCCTTCTCTCTCTCTCTCTCTCTCTCTCTCTCTCTCTCTCTCTCTCTCTCTCTCTCCCTCTACCTCTCCCTCTCTCTCTCTCTCCCTCTCTCTTTGTGTGTTATTTTTAGTCAGGCTTGCTGGTTTTCGACCCCTTGCTTTGCTGCACTCCCAAGCCTTACAAGGCCCAGTAAGTCTGTTGCTCAGCAACCCATCATGTTTTGGCCCAAGCAATGAAGGTCCAGCCGTCCTCTAACCTCTCCCACTGCGATAATTAGCATCCAATCACCATAGCAATATCATCATCACCTCCACCAGCCGTGTTCTGCACTCAGTGTCAAGAAGGTACTCTGTTGTGTCAGCAGCGTGGCGGTAAGAACCTCAGTAGCTACACTATTAGTGCTGATGACATAATCATGATGTCATACAGTAGTTCCATACTAATCCCATATCCCACCCACAAGCATGTTGGACAGCCATGACCAAAGTTCTATTCTTTCTAATGGTTGTAGGTTGAAGTTTTTTTTTTTTACATCAAACACAGATACTAAATAAATGTAAATAAAATTACATTAGCATATTAATTAATTAATGAATCGTCCAAATTGGCTCCAGCTGACTATTGGCCCAAAGCAGAGTGCACCCTGGACAGAAGGTCAGTCCATCACAGGGCAACACAGAGACAGACAACCATCCACACACACAAACACATGGGCATTTTAGAGCAGCCAGTCAATCTAAAGCACAAGCCTTTGGACAGTGGGAGAAAACCAGAGAAACCGGAGGAAACCTGCGCAGGAAGAACTTGTACACTTCACACAGAAAGGCACCTATGGCAGAACTAAGGGTCGTACCTAGGACCCTCTTGCTGTGAGGTGACAGCACTAATCACAAGACCATTGTGTCGCCCTGTAGTTGACTAATCCACTCTAAATTCCCAAACTGAGACACAGCACCCTCCTTAAAATCTTGTTCTTGTGATTGATGGTCTTAGATATTGAGGTGGTCTTTACTGATTTTATGCATTCTTCTGGCTAAGGCAAGGCACGTTTATTTATATAGCACATTATTATTCAATTGGTCATTCAGTGTGCTTTACAAGGATAAAAGGAAAATATAAAAGCATAAAAACAAGCAAAGAGAATATATAAACGAATAAATAAGCATAAAAGAAAAGTAATAAAGTAAGATTAAAAGTGCAAAATTACAGATGAGGTACCACCTGTAAGAGAGGATAAATTTGTACAAATGTATATGGATGCCAATGCATTGTAGAGCAAAAAGTCTTTTAATTCTTGAACTTGGGATTTTCTCCCAATCTTCCTTGCAAAAGGCTTCTAGTTCTGTAATATTCTTTGGTCATCTTGCATGCACGGCTCTTCCATGAAACTTCAGTGAGCTGATTAAGGTCTGAAACCTTGTAAAAAAGAATCTGAAACTTTGGAACTCTTAGGGTGCCCAAATATTTGCATAGTAATGTTTTTATTTTTTATTATTTTTGTTAAATTTATGACATAAAAAGTAACTATGCATCAATGTTTGTTATAAATATTGTGTATTTTCCATGTCCTAGAGAGACTTTGCATAAGACTGTATGCGTATATATATATATAGTTGAACATGGTAACTTCTACTTGACATTGCTGCTACTTGTCTAACATTGTCTACCATAGGGAGAGTACAAGGAGTTAACGGGAGGAAGAAAAAGTGTGAAAGGGACCATAAAGAGGCTCATTAAAAGGAAACAGCTGCAGAAAGGGGGGTTGTTTACTGTGATAACAATCTGTGTTAGATTAGAGGAAACATAAGCACCCCCCTCCACACACACACACACACACACACACACACACACACACTTGTCAGTCACTACCTTAAGCAGGACTGAACATCTGTGATTAGATAAATGAGCAGCAGCAGCAGAGACACCCATAACCCTGTTTGTATTGTATACAAAGTGACAAAGTGATGCATTTCTTTTCTGAAAACGTAAATAAAACATGATTTTAAAAATTTTTCTACAAAATTCATAATTGCGTTTCATTTATGCAACACAATGACAGTTTTTATATATAATGATAATGGTAAAACAGTAAAAAATCTGACCAAAAAAACCCAACAAAAACATATCACTTAGTTTAGTTAACATGACCTGTGTGTTTAAAAAATAGAATAGGCCAAAAAACTATCAAAACGAAGTGTTTCAGTTATAAAGCAGCAAATCCTTAACATGTCATATACAGCCGTTTAGTTTTTAGTGGCATTACATTTTTTGGCTGTCTGGTTCCTTTCACAACCACCATGAACAAGTCTGAGTCAGGTTTCTCTAGAATGGATGATTTCCACTCTCAATGACTTTGTTTAAGTCTTAATTATGCCAATTTTTTCATTTTATTTTCCAATCCACTCATCCATTACATGTCATGGGGAAGCTGGAGCTGATCCCAGCTGACTACAGGCCATGGTAGGGTTCACCCTGGACAGGAGGCTGATCAATCACCTAAACACACAACCTAAACCGCAAGCCTTTTGACAGTGGAAGGAAACCCACACAAGCCCTGGGGAAAACACACAGAATGGCACCTGTGGCCTCTTGTCTTCAACCAACATAATGTTAGACTTTCACAAACACCCTTTAATCCTTCCTAATTATAGGCACCCCTGGTTGTGTTCTTAAGCTTCTTATAAATTATTTTTTCCTAAAAACTATAGGTTGACAACAGATATAAAAAGAAAAATCCAAACTTTAATTGCAGTACATTAATTCTTTGTGAAAAAATCCCACATTAAGATTTTTTTAACATGAAATCATGTGTACCACAATTACTGCTGTTAATATGTTATACAACCCCCTTTGCCAACAAGACAGTATGCTTTACTTCTCCTATAACATTTCACAAGGTTGGAGAATACAGAGGCAGGGTTTTTTTCTTTCTAGATTGTCCAGAGTCCTGGGTCTTTTCTTGTGCACTCTCCTCTTCAGCTCACCCCACAGGTTATCACTGGGGTTGAGGTCTGGGGACTGAGATAACTATTGAATTTGTGTCCGCTAAGCCCTTTTTGGAGTAGATTTTGCCATTTGTTTAGGGTCATTATCTTACTAGAAGACCCAATGACAACCCGTCTTCAGCTTTCTGGCAGAGGCCACCAGATTTTGATATTAAATGTCCTGGTATTTCAAGGGTTTTATGATGCTGTGCACCCTAACAAGGGTGACCAAAGCACATAGTTCCAGTTGAAGTCCCAGTACTGCTTAGCAAAATCCAGACATTTACGTTTGTAGGGATGTGTACCGATATCTGGTTCCATTATGGCAAATGTAAACTCAGCAGCCTGGAACAAGTGCTTTAAGATGATACTGTGCAAAGGAGGTTACACCTCGAATCTGAGGAAACACCTGGCAACACATAACGTTTGTTTAAAACTGAGAAATGCACCGTATTTGATAGTTTTCTGCAAGACCTCACACCGAGCACATCTACTGCGGGTGTGGTGCCTGTTATCGGACCCGGAGTTAGCAACATCCCCCAAGAACCCGAGGAGCAGAGTCCTGGGCCTAGCCCTGCCAGTGGAGCAGACATGATGACGTATGATGATGGCAGCAGCAGCCGTTCTTCTCTGGTGAGTAGCCTAATGTTTATGTAATTGACGTTGAGCAGGCTAACCACATTATTAAATTAATGCATGTTAATTTAGGTGAACTAGGTGAACTAACAAACACTGTCGTAGTTACATGCGGCTGTGTTCTTGTTTGATAGCAGATACTCCCTTCACCATGGCCAAAAAGGCTAAAATGACCAAAGAAAAAGTGGACGAAGTTTATATGGCAATTTATAGTCAAAGATCTCCATCCATTTTCAACGGTGGGGTCACCATCATTCAGGTGAAAAATGTTGTATTACTCTGACATTAAAAAATAGTATCTTATAGACTGTATAATACTGTATAAGTTAATATGTTCATAGCTGCTTAGCTTTGTAAGTCTTTTCTAAATTATTGGTGTAAATATATAATAATATATTTATTTATATATATAATATATATATATTTATTTATTTTATTATTATTATTATTTTTATTTTTTTTAATTTTTTTTTATTCAGCGAGATATCTACTGCCCTTAATCCGAGGTATCAGCCCCCATCCAGGGATGATCTATCCAACACACTTATAGCTGCTTGGTAGTCCCCTCCATCACAGAGAAGGTACAGAAGGAGCTTGAAATATACAAAGGACTGCCAGGAATTCCCTCTGGACAAAACCCTGTGGCCTGGTGGTGGAGTAAGAGGGATACACTCCCCAATTTATCTGCCCTATCAGAAAAATACTTGTGTGTCCCAGCCTCATCGACGCCTTCTGAAAGAGTTTTCTCTTGTGCTGGGCATGCCATCAGCCAAAAGCGATGCCGTATAGCTCCAGAGAAGGCTAATATGATTATCTTTTTGCAAAAAAACAGCTAAACATGAGAGGTTTTTGGACAAAGTTTGTGTTTTTTCCATTGTTTAAGCACTGCTTACAGCCAAGAGGGATACCATATATGCCCTATAGCTGCAGAAAAGGCTAACATTGTTATCTTTTTACAAAAAAACAACCTTTAGGACAAAGTTTGTGTTTTTCATTGTTTAAGCACTGGTTCCAACCAAAGGAGGCATGTTGTATCAACAGAAAAAGCTAACTTGGTTATCATTTTGCAGAAAAAAAGAGACTGCTAAAAATAAAAACAAGAGGTTTTTGGACAAAGTTTGTGTTCTGCATTCTTTAAGCACCGGTTCGAGCACAGTTTTTCACCGGTATCGGATAAAACCTAAACGTTACCCATCCCTATACATTTGTGACTGTAGGTGAGAAACGTTTTTTCCTTGGATGTCCCCAAACAACTTGTTGGCATGGAGGTAGCATCTTATGGTTGTCATGGAGACCTTGTGACCCAAAGATACCACTCTTTGCTGCAGTAAGGTTTGGAGAAGTTTTTACTACCTCACTGTGCTTGGTAGCATGATAAACTGTGGTCCTTGTTCATCCTTGTTTGTCACTGTTTCAATTGTTTTATATTTCTTTATTTTTCTTTGACAGATACAGGCAGGTTTAGGCAAATAGCTATTTTCTTGTAGCCATTACTTGACTTATGAAGGCCTTACTTGAACCTGTTCTCTTGTCTTTCCCATGCTGAAATGTGGCTAAGAGCAATTGGACTCTGTGGCACATCATATTTATACCCTGGGGAAACAGGAAGTCATTAATTACAAATTGAAAGTCTCTTTTTCGATCAACTTCAAGATCTAAACTACATAAATGCTTAAATTACATTTATTTTATAGGAATTCTAAGGGGTGCCAATAATTGTGGCACACATGATTTCATGTTTTTAAAAAGCATTTCTAAATAAGGGAACTTTTTTCCCAATTAATAACTGTAATTAAAGGTTGGATTGTTCTTTTTTTGTGCTTTTGTGTTTTCAAGGGAACTAATTAGAAGCCTAAGAAGAACACATCTTAACAAAGAGTGCCAATAATTGTGGATGGCGAATGGGCCAAAATTCCTCCACAGCTGTAAAAGACTCCTTGCAAGTTATCACAAACGCTTGATTGGAGTTGTTGCTGCTTACGTTGGGCCAACCAGTTATTAGGGTTATGGGGCAATCACTTTATCACACAGGGCCATGTAGATTTTTCTCCATTAATAATAAAATCCTTCACTTAAAAAACGGATTTGTTTTTTTACTTGTGTTGCCTTTGACTAATATTTGAATGTGTTTGATGATCTGAAACATTTAAGTGTGAGAAACATGGAAAAAACATGAAATCAGTAAGGGGGCAAACACTTTTTCCACTGTACATGAGTGACAATGAGTCAGTTGTGTTACAGTTACAGTCTTTAAAGTAAACAATGCTGAGTAAAGTCTTTCCCACTGCACCAGGCATATTGTTTTGCTCATATTAACTTTTATTGCTTATTTACATTTTAATGTATGATTAATATGCAAAAAACTACATTTGATTTAGATTTATTAAAATAACAAATTATTTTGACTTTGAAAAACGGGACAGTCAGGGTAGTTTTAGTGTATATCTTGCAAAATTATTGAGCACACATGGTTCTATACCCCACACATTTACATCTTTCATATGATCTTCAGGTCAGTTTGATCCGCATACACAGAGAGACACAGAAACACACCCACACACATATACAGACACACAAACAGATGCGCACACACACACACACTGAGAAAATGTAACATTGTTAGAGTCTAAGCACCGATAAGCTGTTTGCTCTCACTTACAAATCCTATGTCTATTCTTAAATGTGCTCTAGAAGAAACTGATTGCAAACATTAACCATATATGTTATCTATATTAATTAAAATTAAAATAAAGTTAATACATGATCATTATTAATGAAGTGTAATTTTATTTCTGAACTGTTTTTAAAACCCCAAACATATCTCGGGTCAATTTGACCTGAAGGATTTCAGAGGGTCCCAAAAGTAAATACAACACAAGGGTTAAGTGTTAATTAAGTCGGTGATCAAGTTTTCCTCATTATTATTACCAAAAGCAAACAATTATTAAGCAACCAGCTGATGTAAAGTATTATATTATCTTTTTATATAATATATTATATATATATTATTATATTATTATATTTATGTAGAAACAAGCACTGCTTTACAGTGTAGTCTGGATGTGTGTCTGTGCTGTTATGTTCAAATGACTGTTGATGACATGACAGAATTTGGGGGGAACATTGTGTGTGTACCATTGCTGTGCGCATATGATGTTCCCTCCAAGCTCTGGATGAAGGGAACGTCGTGTGTGTGTGACATTACAGTGTGCATATGGACATCCTAACTATTTTTCTAATAATAATTATAGAGGCCATTCCTGACCTTTTGTATGTACTTGCATGCATGCGTTTAGATGTGGGCTGACAAGGATGTCTACTGGATTAGAGTCGTGTCCACCTGCTGTAAAGAACTCTACTGATACGCTTTACTCCATTCTCAGCTTTTCTGGATGTAAAGGTAGATGGCAACCCCAAAAAGCTCCTCAGTAGCAGGCCTAACATACACTAAAGTCACATATGAACACCTGTGGACCTGCCTATTTGCTGGATTTGACGTCTTTCCCTCTCTGAGATCCCTTTGCAATGGCTGAACTGTCCATTTCAGATTGTTCTGACCTGTTGCATAATTCACTGCCCCACAAGCCAACACTTCTTTCACTTTGGTCAGCAGCTTTTCTGTGCAATCCAGACAGGGCAACGTTCACTCCCCTCTCACATCAACAGAACTGACCATTCACTTGATACTTAATATATCCCACTCATTTGACAGGTGCCATTATAGTGAGATTATCAATTTGATTCACTTCACCTCTTGGTGGTGTATCTCTTTAGCTAGCAGGTCTTATTTACAAGCAAGGTTCTTTAACCCCTAAAAATACTGCAATTTTAGTCAAAAACGTCTTTAAAAGCATATCCAAATTAAAATTAAAAATTGCTTTTTTGAAAGAAAACACTCTGAGGTTTCCACCACAACAGTCAGAATCTGTCTAATTATCATTGTCACAGAGTAATATGATCTTAAACACACTGACAAAGAGAAAACTTTAGGTCCGCTTAATCTTTTTCTAAAAAACATGCTTTAAAACAACATCCATTTAATGGTTCTTTGGGAAACCAAATGTTTCTTTTCTGATAAAGAACTAATTCAGGTCCCTTTGATTTGAAGAGTGTTTCTTTTTATGCTTCTTCAACTAGAATCTTCCAGAATTAGATTCAGTGATGAAAAGAGAAGCATTCTAAACCACCTGCCATCATTTTATACACATTTAATCTCTATTTAATATTCAGAACTGCAACATTAAATGCTTATCTGCTATAGTATTAACTAAGACTGGAAAGACTTAGGTTTTGTTGGTCATTTAGATCTTTCCTTCAGCCCTTAAGTGCTCACAAATTGTCAAAACCTTTGTTCTGCTATAGTCTGATGTTCTTGAAGGTGTAATGTGGGGTTTGGATCCACCATGTCTTTTGGATCTTCAAACAATTTGCATAATATAGCTATTAATAAATGTCCCTCTTGTGTGTATGCATTCTCCAAGAAGAAGCCAACTAATTAGTATCAGTGGGCTCACACTATCCTTATCTAATTCTGGACAGGATGATATCATGTCTCCCTCTTCCACAGCATGCTGGGAATGTGCCAGGGGAACACACGTGCCAGGACAGAGCAATGGGACCCTGGCAGCCCTTCACTGTCCCATGCAGCTGTGGTTGGCAATGTACAAATGTTGACACACTATTAAAAGAGAAGCAAACCTTGTGTTTTGTGAACGGATTCAACATGAACTTACTGCACTGCCCAATACACTGTTCAACCAAATCATTATGACCACTGACAGGTGAAGTAAATAACACAGATTATCTAGTTATCTCAATACCATGGTACATGTCGGGGGATGAGATATATTAGTCAGCAAGTGCAAAGTCAGTTCTTGAAGCTGATGTACTGGAAACAGAAAAATGGACAAGAATAAAGATCTGAGTCACTTTAACGTTTTTGTGAGTCAGAGCATCTCCAAAACAGCAGATAGTGTTCCAGGTCTGCAGTTACCTTCAAAAAGTGATTCAAGAAGGACAACTAGTGAAGTGTCAGGTCATGGGCACTCGAGGCTAACTGATGCATGTGGGGAGTGAAGGCTAGATTGCCTGCTCCGATCCCAAAAATGAGCTCCTACTGCACCTACACAATATCAGGCAGCTGGTTTTAATGCTACAGCCGATTGGAGTACAGGGGGTCCTTGACTTATGACGCACTCAACTTATGTATTATGATGCTTATGTAAGGGTTTCGACTTATTTCAAAATGCGATGAATGGAACCCTGTTGAAAGTTGAGAACCCCCTGAATATGTATCAATGTTTTGGTTTCGTTTTACATTTTAATTGCTGTTTAAATGACAATTAAAAGAGAATACAATGACCTTAATATACTTTTATAGTACATTTTATTGTGTGTTTTATTTATTTATTAAGGGTTCTTCTCAAAAACAATAATAATTCATTACAGGCCCATGTTCCTAGATTTTAATGTACCACTTATATGTTGTAGCTCTTGCCATCTGTATTTAATGACTAAAAAGAATGTGTTGTGTTTGGACAAAGATGTCAGCCAAATGGACAAATATTACACCTTCATAATTACATAGACCCAACCTATATTACCCAACCTAACTAACAGAAGTAAATGAGGTTCAAAAGCTAACAAAGTGGAAATTAGTTCTTATATAATCAATACTGCTGTAACCCCTAAAGGGGAAACTCATCTCTGCCTTATTCCCATCCAAGGTGGTGAGAACTCACACTCAGAGCAATGGGAAGCACCTGGGGAGCAGTACAGGTAATAGGTACCTTGCATGAGGAAACCTCAGCCTGCGGACTGGTTCTTGGAATCGAACCCACAACCCTTCAAAAGTCAAAACCCAGTTATTAACTATTAGGTCATTGCTGCTGAAATACGGTTGTGCAGTGGCTAACATCCACCACCAATACTGAGCATTTGCTTTCAGAGTGCATGGGGGGTGTAAACCTCT